>JAWWLR010000158.1:72850975-72867449 GCA_035041075.1 Acraspis erinacei | reverse complement strand
ATAAATACTCCTGATGAATCAATAAGTATAAAAATTTATTAAATTTACTATTTCTAATCAGGTTTGGACGCAAATAGATGCACGGACGCAAATAGGTGATTTACCTTATCACCGGTCACCACACTTCTAGTCCTTGTATTTCAGTCATCGGTATACTTGTATAGTGCTGAGTACTATGCAGTTTTAGATTTATATGAATGACATTTCATTCTAAAAGGAAATTGATTAAATAGTTTTTAGCTAAAGGTTTTGGTCTTAAGTTTCCTCACGCGTCGTATCCTTTAGCGCTGAAATAGCATCTGCTGGCTTTGCTATGCTGCACCGTAAATCTTCATCGAGTTCATCGCCGATCGCTAATCTCCTTAAAGGCTGGCAATTATTAAACCCACATGTGATCACAGCGATATAACAACAATCTTAAGAATAGCAACAATTCAACCACAGCTCGATAGCGTTAACCTCGCCGTTCAATATCCCTATACTGTTCACGGCAATTATTTTAGATGATGATTTAAAAAAAAATCTTGCACTTTAAGCCGATTTCATGCAAATTGGTTTTTAAGTTACTCGACAAGGGACGGTTTTAAAAAATAGGAATAAAATCAAATAAGATTGTACAAGAATTTTAAAGAGTATTCGAGAAAGACAATTACAATAATTACACAAAAATGTAAAAGTCAGCATCAATTCAGAAGAGAACATTCATTAGTGGGAAGGAAAAAAAAATTTCCCAATTTAAAAAATTAGAATCTAAGTACCTGATTTTTAGCTTTCAAATTAGAACAAAAAGAACGATGGTGTAAAGAAAAAATGTCAAATAAAAACATTTGCAGTTATTCTTGAGTGGCATTTTAGAATATAAATCGGTGAAGCTAACGTAAGCGAACTATAGGCGCACATAAAAATATTATAATATCGTTAAGCATCGTATAATAACAAATGTAAGCTCAGGACAGATGGATTTTTCATTGTATTTTTTGTCATGTTCGTCCTCTTCACTTTCGGAAACAATTGACAGCAATGCATTCATGTAAACAAGGTAAAAATAATAGTTAATCTTCCATTTTTTAAATTAATTATTTCACAATACCGATCGTCTCTCGCCGAGGGACGGGGACGGACGCGTGTCCTCCTTCTCTGTACATGTATATACGGCTCGCTCAAATCTTTCAAATTTCCGCAACAATTTCGCAAATACCGGACTCTACACTTTTATTAATTTTATAACTGTTATTCATTAATCATTTATCATTATCTCCGCTCATGCACATTATAATTGTAAGCGATTACTCAACTCATAAGAATCGAAATCGGATCACAGCTCTTGCGAACGTTTCAGGTGTATTTTATTCGAAAGGATCGCAGGTAGATAGGGAGAGAAAATTCGAAAAAAAAGAAAGAGAGGAAAAAGTGTTAGGGTTAAAAAGACAAGGGAAGGACGTTGGGAAGGGCAGATGAATTTGGGTGAAAGACTGGAGTGAAAGAAACGGTGAGGGACAAGGAGAGCCTCTAGACCAGAGGGGGATCGAAACAAGGTCTTCGGTAAAAGAACAAGACAAAAAGCGATACTTTTAATGGCCTTGGGCGGTTCCATTCAAAGTGGTACTCTTCTTCGTGGGTTAGAACTCTTTTTATACTTTCGTCTAACCTGGCGGAGGTCTTATTCTACGGTTACCAGTATTATTCACTCGGATAAGAAATATAGAGCGGAACCCGGCATCCGCGTACTGCTGCTAGCAAGAAACCGCCACTCCTTGTTCAGTAAGAAAATTTTCTCTGAATAAATTTTTTATCACCAATACTACTGAAATTCACAAACACATATTTAAATCACTGAAACTGGAAAGTGGATACCGACAGGAAGAAAAATTAAGAATCAGGTAGTTCACACGAAGACAAATACTTGTCCAAACGTGACGTGTTTTTTCGCAAAAAATTTATCAACGATTTATCACTTGACATCTTATTTTGTTTTCTGTTTGTGATTTCTGAAGTCCTTTATGATCGAATGCCAAAATTTAGTGATGATTCGCTGTTTTTAAATTAGTTTACTACAAAATTACAATAACTCTACTTTATTTTATGAAATTAGTCGTCGAGTACAGATACTCATCTCGTTTGATTTAGATTACAAAGGGAAATTTATTACAAAGAAAAATTTCCAATTACCGCTGATTAAATTTAAAGAAATTTATTTATTTGTACAACGAATTTCGTCATTTTTTCTTACTTGCGTTTTTAAATCTTATTTTATCAGACAATTATTAATATGAAGTATAAAAAATTTAATTTATAGGGGAAATGTGCCGGCGGTAAAATATTTTGCATAATAATAAAAAAATTTGATAGATATAAACTAGTTTAAACAAAGTATTTTTAATGATTACATCTAAAAAATGTAATTATATAATTAGGAATATTCACTAAAGAATGAAGTTAGCCTGATATTAAATACCAAACCTTCTTCCATTTACATTTCCTATGCTTAAATTTTAAAACTTTATTTTTTGCCCTAAATATTCAACAAGTGCATACAGAGGTAGATTTTCAATATTGAAAATTAGCACGAGCATTTGCTCTTGGAAAATAACGGAAAAATACATTATAAAGCTAGTTAATGCTGATAATCATGATTATGTAATTAAAAACAATAGAGGGTGCTTAACGGTCTTTACCGGCTATCAGCAGAACGCTTCGCCTAATCCCGAGAACGCCTATCAATACGCTGTACGACCTACGCTAATTGTTTTTGATTAGAGTTGTTGCTTAGAGCTTAGTTTTAATGCACTATGTCTCAACTACGAATAACGCCTACGATAGAAACTCGTTTACTGTAGAGACGGGGAAGGTAGAAAAGGAGTCAGACAGAAAAAAAGAATTTCAGAAAGAGAGTAAAGTTGATCAATCGGGCGAAGAAGGAGAAATGGATGAAAAGAAGGGAGTTGAAAAGAGTGATTACCAAATTAAAATTATAATCTGTGAGAATTATTTGTGACGTTCCGCGAGGAAAGGGACCTTAGTGTTAACAGGCATCTTCTTCAGTAGAAACGATTGAAGAAACGGTCGCAGTCAAACACTGAGCGAGAGGGGACAATCTCCGTAATTCATCCCCTCGACTTACGACACATCTTCTCGCTCCGTGTTCAGCGAGTCAGACCGAGGGGCTAATCACTCTGAAATCAGTGTAAACGTCAAAATTGAGCGTCCACCTTACTGACATTATTGACATTAAAAAACTTACGCGCTTTATCCGCTTCAACTGAAACCGTCATAATACAAATCGCCCAAACTCATAGTGTGAATACAGTGATTGCACTATGCAGTGATCTGACTTATAGCGGACGCTCCTTATATTCAGTATTATTTTCGAAGATTCATTAAGCTAGCATCTCCAGAACCCAATTTCCAAATTCTTCATAGCTCAGAATTTTGGTATTTTTTGAGATTTTGAAACTTGAAATTTGAATCGAAAATACCCACAATGATTTTTTGGTTCAAACCCAATGTCAAAATTCAACCCCTTTGTACCACAGTCGATCTACTGTTGTGCCGTGTGACGTCACGTCAACTCATTTGTACACGCAAAGGGTCGCTTTATGAGACAGCGCGATACAATGTTTTCGTTATTTCGTAAGTTATTCACGTTCCAAAAACTATTTTCATTCTCGTCCTTAAATTTTCGATAGAGTTACGGAAAATACTTTAGTTTCTTTTTGCTTCGGACTGATCTTTCTGAATAACGAGTTACATTAAACTTTCATTGATTCCGTGCCGCCGTCATTATTGACAATGATTCTTTGCATTAATTGCACTGATTCGAGCGTGAGTGGACCCTCGAGTCAGACGAGCTCTTTAGTCACACGGTCAGAGAACAGAAAGATGAGTAGAAAGTGAAAAAATCCAATTTTGCAGATAAAAAATGGTATTTTTTTCATTATGAATGAGGGATTTTGAAACTGTGAATGACATAAAAATATGAAAATCAATTTTTTAATTCTAAGGTCGCTTTCCTTGCGGAACGGCACATTTTACGAATAACTCCGCGTGAGGTTCTACCTCATAACAACTATGGTTTATCATTTAATAACATCTAGATTATTTGTCGCAGCAGTTCGGTTTCTCCGATGAATTCTTTTGCTCAGTTATTATTTTTTGCTACGATTGATACTAATTGTGTTCTACTGGAAGAGAGTATTCAAACTAACAAATTAATGGCAAGACTTACTTCCAAATTCAAAAATAGAACAAAAATGTTGTGGTTTCCATTTATAATCTAATAATAGCCTAAACTTACTGTAAGAGCAATTTTTGATTAAATAATGGTTAATAAATAGTTGATAATTTAATAGTAACAGTTGTGCACGCCCAAATAACATGGTTCTAGTGCCGAACTACAGATGCTTCCAATTAGGCACATCGCAGCAGCTTCTGAAAATTAAGCTCCTTTCTACCCCGTGTCCCGAGAGAGAACCTTATATTTTTTATATCTCTCCTAATTTTTTAAGTACGAAAGTTCGTTTCAAAATTTAAAAAAAACCTCGAAGCTTTGCCATTGGCCATCCTAGATTCGGACGTGCGCTTTTTGTAGTGACATCGTAGGTATACATCAGAATGCTATTGATAATCAGGAATACAAGTGTACAAAGAGAGAAAGACTAGAAAGTGATTAAAGATTTTTTTTATAACTGTATCCTTTCTCTTTCTGCTTGACCCGAGTTTGTGAAATAGGTTTATCTCTTTTTGAGATGTCGGTTGAATTTGCTTCAAGTTGACTCTCGACGCAAAGAATTTTGTCAGTACCTAATGGAATGGGGGTAGAGGCAGTCGACGCTTTGCTTGCCGTAGGACCAGTGAGTTTGCCAGCCATGCGTCTGTGAACATTTTTTGTAACTTCCGGTCAAGTGTTTCTCCCACATGTAATGCCGCAATATACGTGGGTGTTACGCTTCAAGCTCAAAAATAATATCGAGTCTTTATATGTACCCTTTAATTTTTTTGATGAAATTCAGTTATAATTAATATAGTAAATAGTAAAGCTATAAAGAGAACGGACTATTGATTAAACTGAAATATTTTTCTGTAAGCATTTGAAGGACCTTCATTGGTCGCTAAACTATCTATTTAAACTGGAAACACTTTTCATTTCTCAATGAATCAACGATTTTAGGATAACTTACAGTCATAATTGATTGCATTTCTTGATTTTATTAATTCCATTAATTACCTTCAATTATAAAAGTTAAGCCTTGTTATTCCAAGTAACAAGCATTGAGCATAAATCATTTTCGTATGGAGGTTCAGAATGTGATGAAACTAAATTGCTTAACGTATTAAGGGGGTATTCTGATGTAAATGCGTAAAACTAAGCACATTTTCAACCTTTTTTGTTTTGAAAACTATTGCATATAACGGGGCAAACTTTTTTCCTCGAAAGATAAGACTCAAGAAAAAGAAAAAAATGTTGGCTCAGGTGATTCTACCCCTTCTAGACGTCAGAAACCGAAAATCCAAAGAGATTCTTAATCTGTGACCCTCTCCTTATGGCTCCTGTCTCAATTTTTATATTGTAATGTAAATTAACAAAATGATGGAGTTTTTTGCAAAAGCAAAAAAAACGCATTTTTTCGCGCTAAAAATGAGGGAAAAACATAGGTTAGAATCAAATTTTAACATGATCAAGGGTCGGGCGATAGCCATAAGTGTGATGAGTATTGTGTTAAAATTTCAAGCCGATCGGTTGAGCCGTTTTTGAGAAAACACCTGCACCAGGTGAAAGATCTCGTTTTGAGGGAAACGCTTTTAAAGTTTTTCAACGGTCCTGGCTTGTTTACGTTTAGAAACTTCCGATTTAAGTCCAAGACTATTCGGGCCACCCCGAAATCGGACTTAAATCAGAATAGCAGGGTACTTGTGTACTTTTTTATATAGACGCAGGTATAAACACGAAACAACTGTCCCGAATGCCGATCCCGACTCCTTATACCTACTCTGAAACTCGAGTGCGCACAATTTCTTCCTCTACTATGAATCGTTATTACTAGTTAAACAGGAAGGTATCGCCCAAAAAATAGCTATGGGATAATAATTCTATGAATATAAACTATCGAAAAGTGCAACACAAAATTTAATTTTTGTTCTCATCACATCAGAATACTCCCGACAATTTTTCCATATAGTACGACTTTTCTTTGCTAATACAACTTTTATTAAGGAAAATTGTATGTGAATTATACTACAAAGGAAGCATATAATAAAATAATGTAAAAAAAGGATAGATTTCTTGTTGAGGATAATGTGTAATATGTATATTATATATTGTATAATAGATACTTGTCACTGATGATAATTCTTTTGGAAAAAAGACATAAATAAAATATTAGCGATGCACCTTCATCAACAAATATAAACAACATTGACTTGCATCGTTCACTTCGCAATTATATCTTTACACTTACGATCACATAATTTACTTTATTTTCTGCACACGTTTTAATCGCATCATAAGTATATGTAAATTTATTTATTTTAATTAATATTATATTCATGAAGTTCAATAATAGTTTTATTTTTCCTCATTTATTTATATGCACATTCGTGCTTGGTATTTAACGGCTGTACATTGAGTTCACGATGGTCTGTACGAGGTAGCATTAAGATCGAAAATAAAAATGATGAAAAATTGTTGCTATTTGGAGGGGCAATTAAGATCTGAAAACAGCTTACAAATGTTACTACAATTTATTTTCATCACTTGTAATCGTAATTATTATATATTTATCTGTCGTCTCAAAGAAAGGAAAGCAAAATAGTTTTTTTTTGTAGAAAATTAAATTATTCAGCAATGTTTATTTTTAGAAAAGACAGATTGGTAATAAAAGTTCGATTTCTGATTATAGAAAATCGAACCATGAGTGGGAAGGATGGTTCAAATAATGATTTGAGTGGGGCAACTAATAGTGGATAGAAGTTTTGCTCAGAAGGACATTTCTCATGATTTGGAAAAATTTTTCCAATTGCAAGGTTTTAAAGCCTTCTCCGATTTGAAACTTTCGAGGTGCTTCACAAACGAATTTCCCCGAGTTTTACGTTCCTATGAGCAAGTAACCGTACCCCTGCACTTATATCCGCGATATCTTAGCGTTTGCTTAGATTTAGTCGTATATTGCATACCTCGTATCGTAAATCCCCGAGAGTGACGCGGAATACGCCCGAGAGGCTCGTACTTACAGCTACCTAGTTTTCCTTCTGTTTTCGCCACGGTACTAATATTTACATTTTTTTTAACCTTTTTACATTAAAAAAGGAGAGGTAGGGCTTAAAGAAGGAACAGCTAAATTATAAAAGTTGTTTGGTTTGTAGTAAAAATTTTAATGATAAACATAAACAAGAAAGAAATTAAGTTAAGCACAGAAATGAGGACAATACCTAAGAACGATCGGAGATGAATATTCATGAAAAAGTATAGGCCGTATTCAAGTTGAGAAATTAAGCTTGCGAATTGCTTCATTGAATCGAGTTGCGGATAAAAGAGGATTACATTTTTTTATATATTCAAACAAGGATAAAAATGCAGAGGTTCCATGATATTGTCAAGCGCGGAGGCTACACTGGCAGATGCAGAGCTTCAGCATAAACCCCCGTGCCTTTTAGTAGCTGACGGTAACCAAGGATTTATTACCCTGCATCACTAGTGCCCACGGTAACACGTTACGGTAATTATTGTAAAATGCGATGGCTCCGCCGTTACGGAATGAAGGTTCGATCCATTATATTGAATCTGCTGGAATTTCTGTCCAAGAAGTACAAGTTTCGAGAGGATGACTTTATTAATTAATTTTTCCAGGTAATTCATATTTTTACAATTAATAATTTTTATTCTACCAAAAATCACTTTTAGGTATTCGTCGTGTAACTCAACTCGAGGAGATTTGACTAAATTTTTGAGTTACCGATGAGAAGTTTTAATTAATTATGCCATACACATGTTATTATTGCGAAACTCGGTTCGAGGATTTACGGATGTGGTTTAAAATGTACGACAGGCTGTTCTATTTTACTGAGAAAGAAAATTCAGAATTAAAGATTTTGGAAGTGGTTGGGTCCATTCTGAATTGTAGAATATCATCCCAAGATTCATGAATTTCAGAGTTAGTTTTTCGTTGACTTGATCAATCTATAGTTTATTTTCGGTCTTTGTTAGCATTATAAGAATATTGCTTAGTCCAGGTGCCAAAATAAGAATGTTGAAGAGCCGGGAAATATTTAAAATTTAATATTTTTTTACACCAATAAAAAAATTTTATTTATAAAAATAAATTAGTTTTCTGTCCAATTCAAATTGTTATCATTCTCTAATTTAAAAATGCACAAATAGGATTCTAAGAAACTATGCTTTTATATTCTGCTAGAATTGGGGGTTGAAGTTTTCCCTACATAAATCTGATATGATTCGGAAACAGGAAATATAATAATAGTAATAATAAAAACGATAATATGAAGAGATACTTTTGTTGTAGGAAAAGTTGATGATGATGGGCTGTAAAAAACAAAAGAAAGGAAAGAATGAGGAAAGAAAGAAGCCAAAACAAGAAAAAGTTTTTCGAACTCGCCAGCCTGTTTTTTCGTTTATTAAAGAAATGTTTCCCTTAATCACTCGTAATCGCATCTCGAGCTGCACAGGCTCCATGTAACGTCGTCGTTGAATCATTCTTAATCTCGATGTAAGTGTGTATATGAAACGTATGTACATGGTCTCTGGAGCGCATAGTGTTTCCTACAGACGTGTAATCTCAGCATCAAAAACAAAACTTGAAACTTGGTCCACGCACGCCCGTTTTCCGATTTTAGTGTGCAATTTAGTATTCATAGACAACAGATCCTTCCGTAAGAGTTTTCCTCCGTAACTCCCATGCATTATGCAGTACTATCATCGATCATCAGTCATCGCATCGGTCTGCTTGTGAATCAAACATCGACTCTCTCATTCATCGTGGTGCGAATTTCGAGTTTTAGCGCTCATTGTTCGCTAATGATTCTGTACTCTGTCGAATAGCTGTGAAGCGACGTGTCTCCAGTAGTAAGGGTCGGTAGTCCTAAGGCACCTGAAAGTACCACCAACCCCCTAAGTCCCTATTTTTCTTTTTAGCTTGTTAATTTGTTGCAATCTTTGACAAAAAAGTCTATTCTTTTCATATATTCTCAGAGCTACTGAGACACTACACACTACTGTCAACTACTGCAAGTGCTAGGATGAAGCATGATGTCAGAGAAACTGCGATCTCATTATCCCAAATGCTTTCTTTAATCTTTCAATTTATCAATTTAGCAGTACTCAAGTACTTTAGTTTGCGATTGATTTTAGTTAATGTTTTTCGGACATTGGGGAATTCTGTAAATAATGAAAGATCGCCACTGAAGTAGGGTCTGCCTCTTATTTCTACGGCCATGCCTCGTGAACCATTCATAATAAGTGGCGCGATAAGAAGGTAATATTTATTTGATTCTGTGTTGAGAAAAGCGAGAAGCCAGGGAGAAAGCTGAAGATATGAAAGCATATTTGGAGGAAGGGAACCAGGTCGAAGGGTCGGTTTCAAAGGTTTTCGTGGACGAATCAACGTCCGAAAAACATTATATATTATTTCTGAATCGTTTACCACCATCCCTTTCGCGATCGCGTTGCAAAGAATAAATTTGCTTTCTCAGGAACTGTTTGCACCACAAGACTGATTAAGTTTGTTTACACTAGGATATTTAGAGCAGAGAGGCGTGAGAAGTAGCCTACACGAGTTCTCGAAATTGCTGGGCATAGGCACATGTATCCCTTTATGAGCAGAAATTTCGTCGCTTTAGTAATCTCAGAAAATATGGCCCCACTTTCATGCAACCTTATGATAGAATTTGCCGAAAAAGTTACATTTTACCCAATTTTACGATATTCGAGCGGCTGATAAAAAAATCGGATGAAAAAATCGTTGAAGCAAAAATGAGTTAATAGAAACAAGAAGAACAAGAATTCCATAGCCCATTATATTTGTAATATAAAATTATAAAGAAGCATATATTATACTGTACACTGTCGTTGTATTATATCTTTATATTATAATATACGATATAATCCACGTTTTTCTTGCTTCTTTTTTACTCATTTTTGCTCAAAACTTTTTGCATTCATTTTTGATACGAAGATTTTTTTAACCGCTTTTTCTATTAGTTCCTTATTTTTAAAAAACGCATCTGTTGGGTTTTCAATCAGCTCGCACGTAAGTTGGCTCCTATATTTTTCTAGAGTAGTAATATTTATGCTTGTGAGTTCTCAAATATCTGCGCACGAGCAGACGATCGTGCTTATGCGTAGTTATTCGAGGAAGCTTTCACTTCCACGCTCTCTTACACTAAACATAATGGTGTGAACATGCTTAAGGCAATCAAAGGAGTGTGAGTCGCAGTTTCGTCTGGCACTGGTGTTACCGTCGGCATGCTCTTCTAATGTCACAATTAATGTAATCATGGTTTTTCAGGGTTTTCTCTTTTACTATTAGCTTTCTCTTTTTCTATTCGCTCTGCAATCTTCGCGATCTCTTTCGCCTTAAATTTTTCTTTCAATTTTGTACTTTCGCTTTTAAAATTTTCTTTTGTTAGATTTTTCGAATTTGATACTGTTTTTGCATAGTGGCAAAATCTGGATTAGCCACGAGAATTGGCCGAGGCTAACGAGACGAATAAACTAAAAGAAAGGAAAAAAGAGAACAAACAAACATGTCGGAATAGAGCAGGTACAGGAGCGGGAAAAAGTTGATGGCAGTGGAAGGGTGATGATGAGAGTCGGATGGGAAGATTCGTAAAGTATCGAAGGAATTACTACTCCCCCGGTGGTCGACCACCAGCTATTTGTCTTTTCGAACCAGGGTCGAAGTTAATAAAGACCTTTCCGAGTTTTTTCGGATATTAAAAAATAGTCGTTCGCGTAGTTCTTCCGAAAATTATTTGACTTGTAATCAACCAAATGTGACATTATAATTTAGTTAATTAATTACCCTGGTCGACAAAATAACATCATTACTTTAATACAAAAAAATGTTGGCTGATTTTTAGGAATTGTATCTATATTTTTATTTCCTTACAAAATCTTTCAAGAATTCGAAATTTCAACAGTTTCGGTGTATCTCTAAGCTTCAAAAGTATTATATTATTTTATACAAAATTGGGAAGCACGACCGAAAAATATAAAAGGTTATTCAAATCCGATTTGCCTTATTCAATACTAAAAATCTAGGAAAGGAAAAATAATCAAATTTATTAAATCGCTGACAAGAATTATAATCCCGTGACTGGCGTGAGCTTTTATTTACAATTGTCTCGAGTAAAATAACAGATTATGATTGCGTCTCGAATGATAAGTCACGTTCAAGTATAGGAGTGATTCGTAAATAATCTGACCGAGGTGCAAAGTTTTTCGAACCTGACCGAAAAAGTCTGTAAATTTACGAATGTTGACTGGACGTTTTTCATCAGATTTCGTCTGGTCGATAGAGGCCCGCTTTGTACCTGCGCGTTTTCATCTTCTCCGATTCGCGATTTTCATTTCGAATTCGAATTCAACGAAGACCGTCTTGGCCCAATATCTAACCTGATCCGAGAATAATTACAGTGGATCCCTTAAATGGTCGACGTTCAGAACCTAAACGCCGAAGTATTGCAGGCAATCTCTTAATGGCAGTGAATTAGTTTTCAAATCGACCAATAGTGAAATCATTGTGCAAATCTCTCTAGATCAAATTACTATCTCTACCTTGACGATCTCAAGTTCCTGATGCAATTTAACTTAGGCGGATAAAGTATTCACCAATATCGTCTAATTCACAGGATTATGTAATATATTAATCTTATTTTTGGCTATTATTTTATTTATCAATTTTATCTTATTCATCAATATTTTTGTTCTTACGTGCATATAGTGCCGGAACAAAGCTGTCTCTTTCGTAATTATATCAATATCATCGACCATTAATCTCTAGTCCTTATATAATAAATAATTCTTTGTGATTAGAACAACGTGGTAATGTCTTTAACGAGTTTGTACAATATCATTATCCATTAAAGCCTAAGCTGGTATCAGCTGTGGATTTCTTAAAAGTTTCGGGCTCAGCTTTTTCAGTTGAAGACTGAACTTCTGAGCATAAAATTATTTCTGGAGGATTTATTTAGCTGAATTGGTTTATATAAGTTTAGCCGATAACGAACAACCCACGAGAAAAGTTTCAGTTTCTCAGATTCTCTATTATATTAAAATGACAAAAAATCGTATGCTCTTCATTTGTTTTGTTAGCTTCGTTTAAAGAAAATAAATTTCTTTTACACTATAGAGATAAACTGGAGATACCATTTCGAAATAAACGAGCAATACGATTCTTTACTTTCTGGCGTCCCTGATTACTTCTTGATCTCATCGCTTTCGTTTCTTTCTTTGTACCTAAACTCCGGCTGCGGGTATCAGCAGAGTTAGTAAGTAGCGATGGGTTAGAGTGTGCGCAGAGTTTGAGTAAGTTAGTTCACAGAGGCATGGCGTTGTAGAGGTCCAAATTAGGATGGTAGAAGAGAGCGGTGGGGGTAGGGGGATTATGATGAGGTGTGGGCTGCGCTTGTATATGATTTAAGTTTAGATTAAGGGGCGCGATGTGGGCCGTATTATGGTGATTAAGGTGGTTAAGACTAAGATGGTTACCTGTCGGATAGGGTAGTCCGAAACTAGGGTACCCAGAATATCCGCGACCTGCCGCGTATGCCGCGTACGCTGCCGCTGGGAAACCTGAGAACACAACAATTTTACATTACAAATTTGATAAATGTAAGTCAGAAATTGTATTTGATTAGAACTGCAATAGATTTGTTTAAGAAATTCTTACTCAAATGATCCTGGTATCATTTATTCTTTAACATGGGCATAATTAATTAAGAATACTAATAACACTACTAATAATAATACTAACAATACCACTTTGTAAAATATCGAAATTCAACTACAATATTACACAAATATTTCATAATCAAATTTTGTTATTGTACACTATTATAGTATTACTGCATATTAATTATAATAAGTATGAAATAATTTGCTTTAGTTATAAATTAATAATTTTTATTATTTGTCATTGATTTTTAGAACTTATCTAGAGTCAACGAAATACTGTGCTCGTCGGATAGAAAAAATAGATAGAGGGCTAGGTGTACCACTATGTGGTTTTCTTCATACTAATTGTGAAAGCATTTGATGGGAAAATCCCAGCTGCTGTAAAAGAATTTAAATTTCATTTTTATAACCTCGAAGATAAGTCAATAAAGTTCATCTAAGTTAGTTAAATTTAATGAGTTGTTAGTCAGGTAAGATAGATTTGAATTTCTTCGACTAGTTCAATTAAAGAAGTTTTAGTAAAATTTAGTTACATAATAATCAATTTAATCAGTGAGTGCCTTCTTGGATTTCAATTAATCATTTTTTAATAATTTAGATTTACAGGGAAAAATTGATACATAAATCATCTGAAGTTCAGATTGTGAATAAATTACAAATATTCAAATATACGTATTGCCTATTTTTCAAAAGAATTCGGTATCTCAATTAGAGAATATCAGAATTAATATCAAACATAATAATTATATTTTACTCACCATCAGGTAATGCTCCCAGGGACCACATAAAATCTAAAAGGAAAAATAAACATAATTAATACCCTCATTAGAAGCAATCAATGCTATGATTTTTGCCAGCGTTTTGTACGTCATTTTTTATATGATTAAATTAAAGCTTCAGTGACTTTCATCAGGGTTTCACCAATTCATGGTCTCGAAATTTCTGCAACCATTTCTAGAACTATTTTCCGTGTAGAAAAGTTATTTACACGGGAAAGTTATGAAAGTTTGTCGTTTGCAGAAACTCATCGTTACCGGTGGAATCGATATAATGTGTCTAGGTTCAAACGATAGAAAGGTGAAACCAAAAGATTAAATTTAATGGATTAGAAGCATCTAGGTTAGAAGGATAGAGCCAGAAAAAAGAAAGATAAAAATAGAAGTAGAAATAGAGAGAGAAATAAAAAGATAGAGACAACCATGAAATTTCATAATATGACACTAATTTAAAAAGACCACACAACTAAGAATTCGACTATATCGCTGGACTAGCGCATCGACTAATTTCTTGTATAGGTACTAATTAACTACGCGCGACCGAGGTATTACAATCTACGACAAAATAAACCTTCCTATGAACTATGGTTATTTTAGCCTTTAAGGTATTAGTAGAGTTACCGATATTCTAGGATGTCTATGTAGCTTACGTATTAGATATCGACTAATGCCGGCAGATCTCCTTACAAACAATTATTTTAATTCTTCTATTATTTTTTCTTGTTATATTGATTTTTGTAATTACAGTAATTTCTTTAATAATAAACATAGTATCTTTGCCGAGCTATTTGTATGTCTATGAGGAAACGTGCCGACGTCACTACGACATATATATTGACGATACAATATTTAAAACACCGACCACAATCTACTCTACTAGCTCACTATTCTAGAGTCCATATCGATATTGCTCTCACAATATACGCAGATGAAAGTAATATAATAGAGCATTTATTCTATCCAATACATAAGATACACTGATACATATTAATAGTATTAGTGATTCCGTACCTAAGTCTCTACCGGGCTGGTTTTGATTACGTCAAGGACAACTTCAGTATTAAATATTATTTTTCGCATCTTTTGACTTAATTATACGACAGCAGTAATAACAACAATGGATTTCCATCTCACTTTGAACATCTTATCGTGTTTATTTAAATGCATCAATTCTCAAATATAGAGACTTTATATAATACTGTATAATAATTTTTATCCATTATATCATATGTCATATATCCTTTATATATTATATATATATGTATATATCTATTATCTTATACATATATAGTATATTTATATCATATATTAATTATATTTTATATTAGTATATTTACGCAATTTATAAATGTTTACTTTCTTAGAATCAAGAAACGGCGTTTAACGCAATAGAAGGTATAACGATCACACTTAGCACTTCGTTGAGAAAATTGGCAACTCGAATTTATTGACATTTCTTCGCTGTCTCAGATTATCTTGGAAGCATTTCAATTTCGTACTGGATCTCTCCATTTTTTTAGATTTTTAGTACGTATATTTGTAATATTTATCAATTAATATGTGTGATATATTTTAGATTTTTGAGGAGAGATTCGTTACGTTGTATCCGGTGGAATCAAAATCAGGCCCAAAAAGCATTACAGATTCAACAAAAAAAACCTCATGTTAAGGTCTGGTCTACTTACGAAAATGACAGTGTTGCACCTCTCGGGCAAAGTATGTACTTTCTAGGACACACGTCTCACGCATTAATATTAAGGTATGATGCTATAGCTTAGAAGTGTTAAGTTCTATGATAAGTTTAGGTAGGTATAGGTAGGCAGATAGGTACACGTATAGATATTATGTATTTGGTGTATACCTGGAGCAGGTATAATAGTACGTAGCTTGTTAAATAGTAGGTATAATGTAAAGGTTCTGTTACAGCCGCTCTTATGCATTCTCGGTGGAAGATGCTTATTTCGTAGATATCGCGCAAAGAAAACCTCGTTCTCAATTGACAACTTCAAAAATCAAATCTCAAAAGACACTTCCAATCTGAAATTAAATATCTTTTTCAATTCACCGAAGATATTTCTGAATTTTAATTATCTCAAGATAGCTGTCAACTGTGACGAAGATTTTTCTGCATCCTGGAAAGAATCTCTCGAGGAATAGATCGACTAACGACAGGCGAAAGGCGTATAGACGGAAAACTTTGAATCTCAACAGTAATGACGGCTTCGTCGGTTTTCACTCGTTAGTCGTTCTTTCGCCGAGAGAATCTTGATATAAAAGTCTCATCGAACTGAGAGTTATCCTCTTCCACGAAGAAATATCTAAAACGTATTCTAAGCCTACGGTATCATAACGGCTTCTCAAAATCTAGTTCTCTAGAAATCTCAATAATAGGAACATATACTGTCCGTTTAAATTATTCGCTCTAACTAATGGATCCTAGATCGCCTAGGTATCAAGTATAAATACTAAAGGTATGTGACGAAAGTGTTTCACCTATTTACCTAGGAAATATGCTTCGATATGTACGAATAATTCTATTTCAAAAAACTAATTGTATAATAATAATGCTGATAATCATTTTACCATAAAATATATCAATATCAAATCTTATGGCGCTGTAATATAGGCACAAAACAATATTCTGCCGTTCTTTAGAATGGATCTTTTAGGTATGAAAACCAACTTTTCCGCTAACAAATTTTTTTCAAATTTGCAGACTTTAAACTAATTTGAAGGGGCGGAAACGTCGGTTCGGATTCTAGTTTGTCGTCAGGAGAATTTTATATAGATT
>JAWWLR010000158.1:72763330-72775497 GCA_035041075.1 Acraspis erinacei | reverse complement strand
TTCTTCAGTTATACAATTTCCTTTCTGTATAAATAGCGAGTCCGGAAAGAATGATCTTTTTTACAAGAATGAAAAAGGCTACGTTCCACTCGGGGGGGGGGGGGGGTCAGGACAAAAGCTACGGTAGACCACATGGTGGGACGGGGGGTTTAAAATGTAGTTAAAATGGAGCCACGTAGTTTATGGACGATCCCTAATTAATTTTCCCAAAAGTAATAAAGACGATTTTGCTTCTCATGTCTCTTTGTTGCCGTGAACTGTTTATTAAGTAGTGGTAATGGTCGCTTTCACTGTAAAGCAAGATATTAAATGATAATATATGTAAGAAAACTAGTATTGTTTAACCTTTGCTGTAATAGCAATATTTTCTACCTCAGTGAACAGAAGGAAAATCTGTGACTGTAAGTCGTATACTGACAAAGGAAGGTAGTCTGCGAAAACTCAAAATTACATCCATCGGAACAGCATGTAGATTGTAAATTGTGGAAACTGAAAGATAATTTATAACAAGAATATTATATTTACAATATTTCATCCTTTTTCATGTTATATAATTGTCAGTATTGAATGGTACATTTGGTTAGTTCCGAAAAATAATAGATGTATGTCGGGGAAAATCCGTTTGCTACCATTTGCATATCAAATTCACTGTGAACACGAAAACGTAATAAAAATGTGTAAGTGAATATGCATGTATGGTTTAAAATGTACCTGACGCTCGTTAGCAAAAGGCCGTTAACGAGTCCTCTCTTCACTCACTTTTTATGATTCCTTTCCTGCGTGGTAAAAATGAGCCGATATTCGAGGTCAAAAATGCACCAGTAATCAATGGAGTATACAATCCAATGCAAAACTGAGGGTTCAAAATCTTTTGAATGCAGTCACTTTATGGATATATTTTCCTCTTTTTTTGCGCGAGAGTTAACAATTTATCGGAGAAAAATTCAACAAGTTGCAAGTAACCTTCCGACAGAAGTGTAATTACAAAGTTTCTTTTCTGCTATGAAAAACTGTTTTGCAATTTGCGATACGTATTTCAAGCGAACAATTTACTTAAGAATCCTTTTAACATTAAAATAAGAATACTTTTCCATTTAAAGACTTTTTAATATAAAAGTAATTTTAATTATGTGAAGATTGTATGGATTGCTTGATAAGAAACCGATCGAGAACGTTAATTTTTCTTCTTTAGAGGAATTTTATTTTTCGATTAATGGTTGATAATTTAATTTTGCATACCTCAAAGAGACAATCCGAGTGCGAGGAGGAGTTTTAAGTCAGAAAAAAGTAGAGTGAGAGAAAAAGAAATAAGGGAATGGAAAAGAGTCAAAGGAGACAATAAGGAAAGAGAAAGCTCCGCTGTCATGTTAGAAAGAAATGAAGACAGAGCTATCAGTTACAGCATGCCGTCGGCACGGAAGCAATCCATTCACCTTCACTGCTCAACCCTTATCCATCTGCCATTTTGTCCATCTTCTTGCTCTCTCATTCTTCTCCCATTCCTATTAGAAAATTTTTTCTTCCGATAATCATCGCTCCAATCATTGATTTTCCAATACAAAAGTCTTAGTTAGTATCAGTCTCTCTTTGAAAAATTTTCAGAGAGTTTTTATTATGCTTAAAGTCATATAAAGCGGCGTCATATGAATCAAGCATAAGCAAGCATAAGCTAAACTTGGCTTCATTAGGCTCATCCCCTTCAAGATATTAATTATTATTTGGCTTCAATCGATTATCAATAAATAGAGTTGAAGCTTCTGGGAAAGTTCACAAGAGATCTCAGAGATTACTGCTAGTGTGTCGCACATATATCGAATCTGCATTTAGCTGGGACCTTACAGCACGATTGCAGAATCAATAGAAAGCGAACTTGGAGGAATAGTAGATACAAAACCGCAGAAACTCCAGTAATAACAACAAACTGTACGATATACGAATCAAGTATTCGAATCCCTGAATTCCTGGATACGAGAAATAGCAGTTAGTACTCGATTAGCAATCGAATCCAACACGAATCTAATCTCTGCTTTGGTTTATGTTTTGACCAAAAACTGGAAGGTTTCGATGATTCCAGCCAGGAACTGGCGAGGTCTTATCCACCTAGTCCCCCCAGCTTTAGTGAGTTATCCCAGGAATAATGAACAACGAGATGTCACTTCCAGTGCTTGACCTTCCAGCACAAACGTCCCTGATAGTGCGCCCCTAGTTTTCCAGGGAATGGATTTCAACGAAAAACTGAAGGTTAAGTAAGTAGTCAGACGTTAGGTACGTTTTATTCGAAGAAGTTAAAAGTCGATGAGTTTGATATTCATTAAAATTTACTTAGCAACTGAAAATATAATACTTAGAAATGTATAACCTAGACAGAGCAGGCGTAAGTAATAATGCATACAGTGTCATTTTATTAGGGAGGCGACGTCTTGGGTTTCTGTTGAAATAACAGCTGTGAGTATCAGCAGACGCAATGATGGATTACAAGGATTCCGAGGCTCCTAGTTACAAATACATAGATCGCGAGACGAGTCGACATCCTACGGCATGTAGCAAGGATGCTGAGTATTGAAAAACTCCCTTCAGGGTTGGGGCAGGCTCTCTAAGCTGAGAATGATTGAGCAGCCATCGCATATTACTTCCGTACTCTCAAGAAACCTCGTCAAGTTCTCGAGTATATCAGTCAGAACTGGTGAACCTTGTCGCAAGGCAATGACGCTATAGATCTTCTCCAACGTCAGCAGCCATAATTAAAGATCAGATACCCCGAATACGTTTATTTAAGAAAGCTATAGATTCGAAATGCAATCAGGAATTCGGAAGTAATTGCACATCATTTCAGTTATACTTGTGAACATTTTTCATCCAATGATGCATTAAAAAGATTCTTGGATCTGTATTAATACAGGGAACTTGGGTCATATTTTCTGATTCCGCCGAGTGACAAGTATTGGAAAAATCATTTGGAAGTTGAACGATACTAAGCTAAGGATGATTGAGAAGCCAAGAGGTATAGAAGAACGGAGGAGTATTGCTTTCTCGAAGGAGATCTTTCTTGTCAGTAATATTACAAATCGTAAACCTGAGTGTTTTGAAGGCTGATGTTTGAATTATCCATTTAGTACCAGAAGGGATGCAAAATGCAATGAAAGTACAGAACAAAGGCTGGTCTTTTGAAATCTCGGCGATGGGGGCTGGTTGCCTTGAATGCGCTTTTATAGTCTACCTTGGAGCGTAATGCGGGGCCTCTATTTACTAAAGGAGCTCGAGCGTTTTTAGGAATGTTGGTGCCGGTGCAACTAACTCTGATGTTGATCGAAATTTCACACGAAGAAGGGGTTTCCAGAGGGTGGAACTGTGTTTGTCCTCATTAGCTGCACAGCCCGAGCCAACAACCCTCTATATGTGAACCAATAAATTTCGAGAGTTTCACCCATGATCTGGCCGTTGCTTCAACTTTCCTCTCACGTCGAATATCCTGGAAAACACTTCCTGCTGAGCAATTTTCACGCCCTCGATGAGTCCTTAACGGCCATTTAACGCTCGTTAATAAAGATGTTATATCATGATTCAATACTCATGTTTAAAAAGAAGTATTGTGTTTTTAGAGATAATCAAGACAATCGAGAATTAATATTCTAGTGATGGAATGTTTTCAATCGATTTTCAATATCGAGGATTGATATTTGTTTACGTGCGAAAAAAACATAAAGAATGCAGCGAACGCTAATCCAATTTCCTGTCTCGATTCAATTCTTGTGCCATTTCGTTGAAGATGAAAGAATCAATTTTCGGAACACAATTACGACTACGACGCGAACTTTTACTTTCTCGTTTGCGGGGGTTACCACGTGACTGACAACGGGGGTTCGCCGCTTGAAACAGAATGTATTCAACACACTTTTTTAAAATTCCGTTTTAATCTCCGAGTTATTGCTACTCCAGGGCTCGTACGTTACCACCATTCAGTCGTATCTTAAATACGACACATATGACTTTGCCGACGACTTGATTAACTATGAAGAGGTTTCTATTCATTCGTAGTAAAGTAATTTGCAACTTTTTTTCTGAACTCACATTTTTCACCCAATTTCTCTTCAGTAAATTTAACCACTATGCAATTGTTATAGTAGTTTGCGTTTATTTTTTCATTTGAGACTACCTGCTCCTTGATCTAGTTTTAAAACTGAGGCTAATGACAGTTTTTAGCTGGTGGCTTCTAGGGTCACTCTGGGAGAGCATCAAAAACGAGGACGCAGCTCTAATTGGTGTTCGAAAATCAAGGATCTTCTGATATTTGAACTCCCACCTGAAAGTTTTTAATATCCACTTGCGATTCAATGGGGAAAAATAGCGGCCTGTGTATTTATAATGTAAAATTTAAACTCCTCGCTTCAGACCTACGTAGTAACTGCTACATCTGAAGTAATGAAAATTTTTATTTATAGCCCTTTTTACGGATTCTTCCTAGAAGGACTCTATTGACTTCTATTAGTATTCTGATCTTAACTCTAGATGTATCAAATTGTTTGCTTGGTTTGCCCATATATTGTTAGATTTATAGTAGGATTTGGCTCTTGAAGGATCGTATGTATTTTTTCAAAAAAGAAAAAAAATGTCTTAAGATCTATCGCTTTTAGTCACTTCGTGTCAAAGTATCTGCTACAAGGCAGTATTTGGCCTGATGGAGAAAAGGAGGGGTTTACGCGTCGCTATAAGTTTCGGAACACTTCGAGCTTGCTTAGGTGCGCCTGAAAGTTCTGAACGATGGATGGTTCCGGGTCGAGAATGTTACGTAAAAGATCTTGAACGTGTTTTTCGAGTTTCCGAGAAATTCTTCGAATGTGCTTCCTAACGGTATTCCGATCCACATCACCCCTTCCAATAAACACTCTCTGAAGTGCAAGTCTTGCTCCTTACAAATAGTAAGTTACACAACATGAAGCTCACCTAAATTTATCAATCTTTCCAACTAAATGAATTTTTCCTTTGCGCGGATACTGCAACAGATGTACTTTTTAAAATTTATTAACTTTTTTTTGTTCAATTTGTGTTTATAGTTGCGCTTGGAGCTGTAGCTCAATAGCAACTGCAGTTGGTATCAAGTTTTGGACCATTTGAATCCTGGGAGGTTTGGTCTTTCCTCTTGCTTGAAATTATTTTGATAAAATTCTCTAATATATCTAATTGGGATGTTATTTTCTTTTAGAGAAAATTAAACGCTTGTAAAGCGACAAAAGAATGTGGAAAATCGTTCTTTCCATTCAATTTTATAAAAATCTCAGAAGAGAAAATTGACATGCTCCAATTGTCATCCGCCTTATGGGCTTACGCTACGTATTTCTCGCGGTGTTTTCTAGTTGTCATGTGACAAACAGAATTTTTTGGAAATATTTACACAAAACGACGTCCACTGTTTCCAGTAACTACCTCATCATCAGCACACATTTTTCGTTTTACTTTCTCCACTGTTACGTCACGTTTTCTTCCATTTCTCTTTGCGATCTTCTCACTCAGTCAGTCTTAAGAGAAATTGAATTCCTACCGAGCTCAACTGCGATTTTGAGGATCCGTGAACTTCTGTCTCTGGCGACCTGTTTTCTGGACCTTGTGGCACGATAGAGGAGAATTTCTCGCCACACGAATAGTCAATAAAACGGAAAAGCATGAATACTTCAAACTGAGTGATATCTCTTTAAAAAATAATTTTCAATTTTATTAAACATGTATTTAACAATAATTTCATATTTTGTCTAGAAATACACATGTCAGACAGCCAAGCAAATTCAGATAAATGTGTTTCAATCAGCGTAAAATTTCATAAGTTTTCGAGTACAAATAAATTTCTGTTATATTTGGGATTCGAGTAATTTTTTCAAATGTGTGTTTGATAAAGTTCTTGACTGATAATCGCGGTTGGGGAGACTTGCCATTACTGATTAATGGCTCTGACTAATATATAGTTTTATTCTCTTATTTAACTCAGGAAAATCTCAAGCTGGAGATAAATTTAAAATTTAAACTTAAGTGGCTCTCTCCCGCGTTTCCCGTCCATGACTTTCATGTTTCTTCTCGCAAACTCCTTCCTGGGCACTTGAGGCGTGGTTGTTCTAGATGCATGTATTTCGGGCGTAACGCATTTAAACTTTAAAGGAAGGCATGCTAGAGGAAGGAGAATAAGTGTTGACTCAGTTACTATGCAGAATGCATACTACTTTACCTTGACAGATGAAAAACTGCTCTCGTTTTTATATGTCTAGTTTGGAGATTTTACATTTATTTTTGATTCTTAATTATTTTTCTTCTTCGCCTGTAAACATAAATTTTTTACCAGAATATTCTGCACATAAAAACTTTTCCAGGGTTCCACAGAACTCCATAAAACGCTTTAAATATTATATTTTCTGTGAAGTGCTTTAAAAATGTTATTTCAACCTTTTCATTTATCAATTGATTTTCATCCATATTATCAAATAGTAAATAATTGTAGAAAAAGGAGAGCAGGCTGAATGAAAAGTTGCAGACGAATGACAGGTGTTGGAAAGAGTTAGCAGGAATAGCAGGAGAAGTTGAGGATCTCGTTAAGTTTGAGTTAGGGGACAATAAATATTGATTAATGGCTGAAGCTACCTCGTACATCTGCGAACGTGTGAGGCCCTCTAGGATGCCGATGGATCTGGGAGCAAAATAGTTCCGAATACACTAGTATCGTGCCATTTTCCCTTTCCTCTGCGATAACAGGTTTTGAGCGATTGCAATTACCGTTATCGATATTCAACAGGATGGGTGTTGCAGGCTCTCTAGGTGCTTCGATACTTCTAATTTCGTAGGAAGTAACATAAGCCAATAATTTCGATGTATCAACTAAAAATGAGAACTATCTCAAATCCAAATTAACCTAGAATTGTTCATGAATTTTACAATAATTTACGAATATTTGCGTTATGCGACACATAATCTCTTAATTTAAAGGAAGAAGGTGTAATATGCTGTGACTTATTTATAGTATTTAATAATAATTTTAACCAGAGAACGAAAATGGTAGTTGCGTGTAATAAGAGAAAGGAGACTTCTGAAATTTCCAGCAATTTCTTTGAATATCAGACAGTTGACATTCTTGGATTCTGAACGTTTAAAACAAAGCCCGTTCTTCCAAGCAAATGGTGCAACTTGCAGTCGACAGCAGTCGTCCAAGCACCGTCAAAACTATTCCGAACAGTTCGAAGTCGTTGGAACTATTCGTGTTACAATGGCGACAAACTCATAAGAGCCAGGTGGTTTACCGCGCACTGTACGAATTTGTTGTATGAGTTCAACTCTGAGGTGAGGGAGCGAGTTTCCACCTGATACTCACCGAATTACGTCAAACTGTCGTTTCACCGAGAAGTTTCAAGTCTTTGAAATTCTCCCCGACCTTTGTAGGGTGAAGTTGCACGAATCCTGACTATCAAGACCCTAAACCATCCAAGTTACCTACAATTATATCCTAATTATTTTCCATTATTTTCCAACATAGCTGAATGAGAGGGAGACTCTTCTCTATGATGGAAAATCATGTGTGATGGTAGTATACCTGAATTTCAATGAATTCTTAAACAGAGCCACGAGAAATTTTAAGGATGGAGAAGACGGCTAAACGTGTAATCGGTCTTGAAAGACCAAATACGGAGCAATCCAGCGTCAAAGCTTCGAACGCGATCCACTAATGATGGAATTCAAACTTATCTTTGACGCCCTTGCCAAGCAAACAGTTCTCTTTTTATTCTCAACTTAACATCTTGGTTGGCGAGTTTAGTATTGACGAAACCAGGTAAGGTGTGTTCAATTCATACGCTTGTAGAAACTACGTTGAGAGTAGCAGAAATTTATAACTGCACACATGCAAAGGTGGGTTTTGATGTGTGTACGTGAGATGCGAACCTTACCTCAGTTCCGTCATTCCTTCCTTTCGCTTGCTTCGCGCACAAGGAAGCAAGGAAGGGAAAATCCTTTGGCTAGCCAAGCTAAGATAATCGTTCTGCGAGCTACATCTTCCTTGTGCTGGAACGTCGCTTTACTATAGTTGCAGCTACCAATCCACGTGGAAATCATAGCCCCCTACAATCCATTGAGACTCGAAATCGTCTAGAATATCGACCAAGCGTATCACAAAGGTTTTTAGATCGAAACTTGTCTCACTAGGGACCCTGGATTATGAACAGGCTGATTGGAACGTGAAATGGTCCATGATCACTTTGTAGTGAATATTTTTATTACTCGTAGTTCAGATTATTATTAGGCATCAGGTGTTAAAACCTGATTGCGCCGTTTCGAGTGAGACGCGAAGATAATATGGCCCCTAGAATCTTCGAGTAACTTCCATTTAATGAAAAAAGAGTATTACAATTTCAACATTTTTCGACACTAATTGAAGAGGATATAATGAATCATAGTTATTTTAATACCATGATTAATCTAAAAAGGGATGTCTCAAAAACCCTCCAGGAAAGGTTTCGTAAACTTCGGGAATACTCTGATTTTCTTATTTTATGATTTACACAAAAATTGAACATAAGAGGAGCTTCCAGCATATAGTAAATTTACTTTCTTAATCATCGCTTGCTCACTTTGAAATCATAAAATCGGGGGTGCCAACTGTCGAAGCAGCCTTTGCTCCAGTCTCAAGGCGACGTCGGCTAGGCACTTCTGTCACTATTTCTGAATATCCTTTGACGTGCAACTTTATCTGTTGCAAACATCACACTCGTCGCAATCACCTGATCTACGCACTTCTGTCCCAAATAACTATAACTTACTTTTCTTTTTTGTAACCGCTAATAAGAAAAAAACATAACATAACAGACAATCGAACGAGCCTGAAAAGAAATACCGATTTATAACCGTTTCCAGTCTAGTTTCAAACAAGGTTTAGTCTTTTTCTAATATGTACCCTTTAGCCTATACCAACATCACTTGTAGGGTATTGGAATGGGCACTACTCTCTCTCTCTCTCTTCTTCTGTGATATAAGGATAGATGTCTGTATCAACAGGCTAGTTAACTAAAATGAGTTTGCACTGCTAGAGGCAAAAGGACCCTAACCATGAAAGAAAATTTTCAAATTGAATAAAATTCGCTAGAATTCACATCTTCAACGAATACTATCCATCGAAGCAACGCGTGGATTTAAAAATGATTTCTCTTGAATCAGGCTGAATGAGATAGGGTGCCGTATCAGAATATCGAGCAGAGTAGAGTTCGAGGTTCGAGAACCGCTGGATAGGGACGGTATTGGATGTCACTGCGAGAGAGATTACGCGTGGCTTTGAAAGAGCCAGCGATATCTCTCGCTCTTATTTTCTCTACCATTTCCTCTCATTCTCTTTATTTTTTTCTCTTTTTTTCACACAAGCAGAAATGTCTCATGCACAGAGCTGATATCATATATCATACGTCATTTGCCCATATTTTTCATAACGCGATATTAGAATCTATCACCGAATGTTGAAGAAGTAGAGACAAAAATTGCGGAAAAGGAAAAAACTGGAGAGAAAAGATTATTGAGGAGGGGCATCTCGATCGCTAGCGATTATTGACTCTATTCAAGTACCATCATTGATGGATTCTGGGCTCTTGGAAACTAAGAACTAAGAACTAAGAACAATGGGTTCACGATCTCTCAACTCCTTCACCTGTGCTTCGATCTGTTGAGTAATAAAAACAGGCGAATCCAAAAGGAATACATTCTTGATTTTTGTTATTATATATTCGGTGAAATTCCTTCTTAAAGCCGTACGACTCCGAATTGCAGGCTTGAATATTTTACTATTATTTATTACTTCGACTTCTTTTCGTTGAGAAGCATATTAGATGAACATACTGAAGAGGTCTTTTTTTGACAAGTAGATAAAACTTTAATTTTTTAACTAATTTATAAGAAGAAAGTCGATTTTGAATGAAAGTTTGGTTTTTGAGATTCTGAGCGAGTACCCATAACGACCTTTCTCCCTACAAAGCTTAGACGTGTAGGAAGGCAACCTACTGCTCTAGTCATTTCGTCTGCCACTGAGAAATACCACCACGTATCCATTGCTATGCAGAACAAGCAAAGAGTTAAGATGATAAGAGAATATGTCAAACTGCGGATTCTGAAATATTTACAGATTGTTCAAAAGGTTCTCTCGTTTTCCCTGACACACCTGTCGAATCCGAAATTTATTTCCAAAAGAACGACTGTTACTTTCACCTCTAAATATGTTTTCTATAATTGAAAAACTCTTCATTTATTTTCAGGTTTCCAATGCTTCTCAGTATGTTCTATGTGTATAACAAAGCTCGAAAACACTGAATTTCTAATTTGATTTGTGAAATACACAAACACGACCTATTAGTAATTGTAATGAATATTAAAAAAGAAACCTAAATGTATTTAATAAAAACTGGGAAGTAATAATGTTTATTTGAATATAACAGTTATTAAATTATGCTGTATAAGGTGAATGCACTAGTAGCCGTCACCTTAAGCCAAATTAGAAACTAAAAATGCTTATAATTGTATTTAAAACTCAATTTTCATTATCACAAAGGGCTTAATCGATTAAAGTAGATATAGAAAAACTCAATTTTGATTACTTAACATGATATTTGATTGGATTCAATTTTTATTCACGATTATAATTCAAATTATGCAAATGCGTTAGTTATCGTCAGGCACATAACCAAGTTAACATGAGAAAAATATACTAATTTCATTAAAGAATATTGAAACTTACCAAAAATCACAAGTTTTATCACACGCGGCAGGATCGAATCTTGTAGTACAAAAAATACTGGGCCATCTGACGATAACTAATGCAGTAACCATTAACAGTGCATCTATCTTAATTCTATCTTTACGCTTTTATAGATTTTAAAAATGATTTCATAATTAAATTAAACTCTAAACAGAAATGAAATTACGAGTTTTGTATATAATCTAAGGAAAAGCAGAAATATACAAACAGGACTGTATTTAAATGAAGTATTATGCCCTAAAATATTTGTTTATCAAAGACGCTTACATTTTCGCTATAAAACTCGTTACACGTATCAATTGGACTTTTTCTCCATCTTATAAATCTAATCAAACAATGAGTAATTCTGAGCATGAATGAAAATAAGTATTTGTTGTGAAAATTATATAAACCATCTTGCGCATAAATTAATTGAATAAAGAACACTTCATATCTCCTGGTCTGCTGAACATAAAATTTAGAGTAAATTTCTTTTGGAGGCTAAGCTTTTATGTAGACGAGGATCCGTCAGTAACCATTTCAGTGTTCAAAGAGTTGTGCATTATGTATCCAGTACTTATAGGATGCACTGTGCTGGCAACGCGAATTACACCAATTACTAATTTCAGTTTCATCCACCTTGTTAATTACCATGCCTGCTATCTGCCATTGAAATGTCTGTATTATTAATTTAGTTGTTAAATAGAATAGTCTCGTTTATATTCTCGGCTGATTTGCACGAAGCCAAAGTTACGTCCGTTAATTCATGTTTTCCGTGGTGAAAATTTTTCATCCCTGTGGAATCGCCCCAACTGAGCAAATTTAAATATGAATCACGAGCGTAAGCGTCAGATGAAACAATCACCTCACAAAGAGCGGAAAGTGACTCTATAGATTTTTTTGTTGTTCCTATTTTTTCTTGCCGAGAAAATTTTCAGAGCGTCGCGAATATTTATCAGAAAAACAAACAAAAGCTTATTTAAATTTAGGCTTTCACACTTTTCGTTAGATTTTACTTTTGTTAATGTTTGCTCGCTACAATGAAAGTCTAAAGAATCTCACTTAAGAGTCCATTTAGGTCAATTTCAATTATCAGGATTTCATTCCTTGATCTCGAATATTCATTTATATATTTATTTATTATTGATTGAAGATTCGTAAAAGAAGACATAAAAGTGACGATAGATTTTCAAATATCAAATTTTGATAAAATTATATAGGCATATGTAAAGAATTTCGGGATGTAAAACTTCTTAATTTAACGTCTGGGAAAAATAGATGAGGATTAGTAAGATAAAACCTTATTTGATCAACATCATCCAGACTATTTATAAATAGTCTGGATGATGTCGATCAAATAAGGTTTTTCCTTACCAATACTAATATATAGGCATATTTTAACCAAAAACTCTAAACTGAAAATGTG
>JAWWLR010000158.1:72726291-72737640 GCA_035041075.1 Acraspis erinacei | reverse complement strand
TAACAATCAACTATTACACACTCGAACAATGCTCTCACCTCAATTATAACCTGGAGATCGTATTACTGACGCTGGCTGGTTCAAAAGACCCAGCCTGTCAGTTTGGGAGGGGATGTTGTAACGTGCTGGTTTTTCTACCGCGTTGGTGATCCTCCTCTCAGACCTAGTACATTTATTTAAAGAAAATATTCACGGCCGGCACTATCTCTAAATTATATAATTAAGAAATAAGTATGAGAGAGAATCTATATTGTGGGAATGAATGGAAAGGACGTTGGATGGGTCAAGAATTAGGTATATTTAGTTACTCAGTTTTCTTTTAAGTCACCTGTACATGTAAATTAGGTTAGTTTAGGCATCAGAAGAAGTTAATGTGAGAATCCGCGATCCTGCCTTGAATTCTGGAGTTCAAAATTTGGAGTAATTTGGAAAATCCTGCACAAATTCAGAGCTGCCGTCGAATTCCCATACCACCTCACTCAATCCGGCCACAGAGCACTACACCACGTGTCGTTGCACTGCCAATGAAGCGATGGTATCAAAAATGCTACCCAAGATAATTATATTTTCTATGCTGAAATTAAGGATAGAAAAATGGTAATCGCTAACAACTTAAAAATTTTGGGTTTTAGGGGAGTGTATGTATATAAAAAATACATCGTTTATAAGGCTATACATAAATAATGGTTGGTACTACGAAAAATATCACGTGAGTGAAATTTTTTATTTTGTGCCGTAGATTACAAAATATTAAGTCAAAATCGATTTTCATAATTGAGCGTGTTTCTAAATAACAATAGATATAAACAATAAGGCGCAGGTATAAGAATGATACCCAAGATAATTATATTGTTTATGCTAAAATTAAGGATATAAAAAAGGTAATCGATAATAACTTGAAAATTGTGGCTTTTAGGGGAGGGTGTGTTTATAAATAATACGTTGCTTACAAGGCCATACATAAATAATGGCTGTTTGTACGAAAAAATATCGCGAGAGTGAACATTTTTGTTTTTTGCCATAGATTCATAAAAAGTTAAGAAAAAATCTATTTTCATAATTAAGCGTTTTTGTTAATAACAACAGTTATAAAAAATAAGGCACAGGTATCAAAAATTATACCCAGGATAATTATATAGTTTATGCTAAAATTGAGGATATAAAAAAGGTAATCGATAATAACTTGAAAAGTATGCCTTTTATGGGAAGGTATCTTTATAAAAAATACATTGTTTATAAGGCCATAAATAATAAATGGCTCGTATTACCAGAAAATATCACGAAAGTGAAAAGCTTTAGTTTGTTCCATAGATTAATAAAAATATTAGCAGAAAATCCATCTTCTTACTTGAGCATTTTTGTTAATAACAATAGTGATAAACAATAAAGGTCAGAAATAAAAAATTCTAACGAAGATAATTACATTCTTTATGGTAAAATTAAGGATATAAAAAACGGTAATTACGAATAACTTGAAAATATAACTAGGTAAAGCCTTCTCAACAATTTAAAGCAATATTATGAGACTGGTTGATTTGGATGATTGTTTATTAATAAATGAAGAGTCTAAGCGGTTTCCTCTTAAAAATAGCAACGTTTTAACCAAAATTTAAGGAGAGAAGTTTTTATTCGATCGGAAGATTTCTTTTTTCTTTCAAGAGATCTATCTTCGACATAGACAGTGTACAAGTATTACATTTTTCTAAGCAATAGATTCTGAGGTAACACTGTGCAAATATGGCAATTTTGTTAAAAAATCATTTGTTTCTAACGCTGTACATTGCAAACGGTTCGTCGTAGGAAAAAAGTGCAAGACGCAAAAAAGTTTTATGTATGCTCAGCCATGTTAAAAATGACTTTTTCAATTGTTTTTGTGAACAAATAATGAAATTGTTTAAGCAAAAATTGACCCATATTTCGAAAACCTACCCAAGATATTCGTAATCAGGGGCCTTTTTTACCTTTTAAAAAAGAGTAATCTCGGGGACTTATTAGTGCATACAGAAGTGTTAGTGGCGACTGGAGCTATCCGTCGTGAACGAAATTTAAATTTATACAAACTAAAGATATTGACTAGTCTCAACAGATATTTTATATACATATCTACGACTATTTTTTATCTTTATCATTTATTGGGTTAAATTTTGAAAACGGAAATTTATTACTATTGACGAAATAATTTGATTTTTTCCAGAAAATTCTAGGTTGGAGGCACAGCAGTAAAAACGCAGAGTGCAGCAAGTGCCAATACGTGATCAGGGGAGGATATGTTGGGTAGGAAAGATGGTATCGGATATATTGCCGCCACAATGTTAAAAACACGGTAACAAATCATACCCCAATAGTGACTTGTGACCATTGGCCGCAACGAATAATAGACGGGTAGCGATGTCGAACAAACGACCGACGCGTGACACAAACCGTGAAAGCGAACTCGTAACCGGTGGATGGACAGCAGAATGGCTGGATAGATAGGGATTACTGACCCCTCGCGACCCCTTACCCATCGGACGCGATTTGATTACGCAACAGTGAACGTCCTTCGTAGTCTCTTCAGCTTTTCTAGTCATCCGCTTGTACAACCAAAAACTTGTTTCTGTAGGCCAAAATAGCCAAGTAGCACATACAAATCGGTAAATATTTCTTTAACTGGATGTGCAAGGTTGGAAATATTGCATTAAGAGGTTAGGGCAAGGCCCTCCTGGAATACCCCTAGATACAAGTACTATGATTATTTTACAAAATTAACAAAAACAATTTAACTTAAAAAGAACGGAAAAAACTACTGCGCGCCCGTAAGTTCCATAGAATACTACTTCCCATCGGATTAAGTTATATAAATCTTCCAAACTTTCCTGAACCTTACCGCGCAATATTCCCTGACAGCGGAAATTTTCTTGGTTGAAAGAACCTTGCTCTAACATCTGAATACAATACAATATCTAATATCAATCAAATAGATTTCGTGCTAAAAGGATTAGATTTCGTGGTGAAAGGATTTTTCTGCATGGAACATCCTCTTCATTAAAATACCTAGCATAGGGTAATTGCGAGATTTGGTTTTGAAAATTTGTGAAATATAAATCTATATGAATAATGCTAGTACTCAAATAAGATTGTAAATGATGAAATGCGTTATACTCAAATAATATTTAAATTAAATAACAATATAAAACCCAAAAAATTTTTTTAACTGCTTCAATACTTTGTCTCTGCCGCAGTCTAAACGTCTTTCCCTACTTACGGTCATCCAGGACAGAATCGATAGATCATCAAGTGCTTACCTGTAACAGAAAACAAACAAGCTACATCAGCAAACTTTCTCTCAAAACAGATTTACTTAGATTAACACATTCATCTTTTTGAAAGATAAAAAATCACATAATTTACATTGAATTTTGCATTCTTCATCTTTGACATATTCTGAATAATACAGAAGAGGTAACTCTCGGCTAATGCATATTTTATTTTCTAACGGAAAATTGAATCATAAACTTGTTTCGGGCAAAAGAGATGCTGACGTGTTTAATGCAAATCAAACAGGAATTAATTTATGGTTCAATGATACAAATGAGCAGGTTTGAACGCTTACAATTAGAATCAGTTATGTGCGACGACAGCCTCAAAATATGCAGAAGTAACGCATCAGAAACAGAGCATATAACTGGCATAACCTTGGTGGGTCAGCGGGTGGGTCAGAGGGGAGCAGTGGGAGTTCAGATGAAGCAGGGGTGACTCTTGTAGATCGTTTAGATACGTGTCATTCGTTGCATGATTAATCGTTTAATTAGCGGCAGTGTTACGGCAGCATGGTTCGACTCATTCCAGTGCAAGCACCGCGTCACGTCCGCCGAAACTCCTGATTTCACCCCGACCACCCGATCCCATCATCCCAAGCGTGCTTCGATTTCAATACGCCATAGTAGCCGTACAAACGAATACAAACAAGCCTATAGCCGAACCCATACGTACATAGAAATATAGTTGGATTTTCGAAATGCAATCTTAATCGCACACGAAAGCTGGCACTCTTCCGATACCAGTTACTCGGACTATAGTTTTGATTTTTCTCAATGAAAATCCAATACAAACATTGAAGGGTCGAGTCTCGGGGACCGGACGTTTGCTCCGATGGTCGGACACAATCAAGCAAAGTTTTGGCACAGAACCTAAGGTTTAAGCTTACTAAAACCTGATGTTGGCTTATTGCTAGCTACAAATCTTGTACTTAATACCTTAGTAATTGACCATTACAATTTTAGTGTCGTGACCAAACTTAGATTTAAGGGCTTTCATTTCACAGAAAAAACCTCAGCTGAAGGTGACGTAAATAAATATAATTTGAGATCTAGCGCAAATGAACATTTATCAAAGATAGATTTCGATAAAAATGATATAGTTCGCGTTCACATTAAACTATATTCTTGTTCTTTTTTGACAAAATCAAGCTTCTGTGAAAGATAATGTTTAATGTGTAGTGACCTGAATATATCTTAGCTTAACCTGGACTATATTTTTTCGTATTTATTTCTGTCTTAAACTGCCAATTATAACGAACGTAACTATAATTATTTCTTATTTGAAATTGGTCAATACTTTGAAAATATTGCTGATTTTGAAATCGTAATCTTAAATCATAAGCTTAAGCTGGACTACAAACTTTTAAAAATCTTAGGCTGACTTAAAATGAAGACAATTACTTTAATTAGAGTGTCTTTATGGATACAATATATAGGTACTTTCAAGAATGAATTTATGTATGAAAAATAAATCGATTGATACATTAAAATTGTCATGCCTTAGATATTTAAATCATTCCTAATAAAGTAGAAAATCGTGAAGGCCAAGATTCTAATAAACTTTAATTCAACAATGCTCTGATCTGCATTCTGATGAATATTCGAAATGTTCTACTTTTTATTAACGAGACCGTCAGTCGTTGAGGAAAATTAAGTGCAGCAGACGTGAACGGTGAAATCCAATAGAATATGAAAATTGTTCGGTGTTCGAGGGCAGGGAAATAGAGAACTGGATGAAAAAAGTTGAACGTTTGATTCCGTTGGAGAAATACGCGACCTAAAGTCCCAAAGGGTTACCGACGCTCATTCGCTCTGCCCTCGAGCAGTTGTTACAGAAATTAGTAATAAATTGGCAGTAACGCGCGCACCTATCGTGCTCGCGGTCCCGTGCTGCAGACCTTTTTTATTGACCTCAAGTGGAAGGAGGTGAGCGACAGAGCTTTCTATAAAGCGATTTTCTTCCACGTAAATATTTTCTGTTCGGGGACTGCATATTTCCTGTCAGCCGCTAAAAATGAACGGGTGGAAAAATTCGAGGCGAAAACTCTGTTCTTAATTGCTTGTATTGATCTGAAGCAAAAAACACTGGCATAGGTACACTATCCGTTAATCAAAAAGCTATGAAAAGGTATCTTCGACATTTTTAGAACCACTTTACAAATGTTTATCGTAAAGAAGGTAGAAAACGGATTTGGGCTCTAATTTATTTATCAGACTTGAAAATGAAAACTGTTATGTCCTTATTTTTTAATTTTATTACACTTTGTTAATATTCATTTGTCAATTTAAATAAGAGGTTAACTTTTACGGATGAGCTGATTTTCTATGCAGCCTAATGTAAATGGAACGGGAGGTTTTGTTCAATGCAGCAAAATATTAATTACGAAATTCCCAAAGAGCGGAGACGCGTGTGGTTGGCTTTGACGCGTCGGCCTGGTTTAATCCTCTCCTCAACATTCGGTTCGAACCTTTTTCTGTGATAAAAAATATGATAACGATTTTGGCGCGATAACGCTCAAATCACTATCCACCCTAAAATAACGGTGCATATTAATGCCACACATTTCATATTGATTAAGGACTTTTTGAAGGGTATCAACAGTAAAAAAAACATAAACTTGTCACTGTTGGTTAATGATGGTACAGGTACATTTTTAAAATAAGCGAAACGATAAATATAAAAATTATTAAAGCTAGATAATCCCTGCAGCGTACTGCGGCGTTATCACTTGAAGAAGCAATATTGAATCAACCAAGCGGATAAAAAAAAAGAATCGCGAACAAATTCTGTGGATATAATAATAATTGCTGGCTGCCGATGTGAACCGTGGGTTGCTGCAGGCGAACGAATTTCGTGCCAATTTCTAGGGTCATTTTTAAAACCGATTTACTGAATTGCCTTTCCCAGACAACTAATATTAAAATCTGCGTAAGACCCAACAATATTGCCCTACTCAAAATATTGTCGCCCTTAATTTCCAGTGCAAACAGCCGCACAATAAAATAGTTTATGCAGAAATATTTCGAGTGACTTCCATTGACTGTTAATTGAAATTATTTTTCATGTGATTTTCTGGAAATCTGAATCCTGAAAAAGAAACGCTTTTTAACATTATTCTGTTTTTTTAAGATAAGACATTTGTAAAGTAAAACATATCATTTTCTTCTACAAATCGTAAGGTTCTTAAAGAAAAATAAGAGAACCTGAACACTGATTTATCCTACTTGCTCAATCGTAAGGCTAGAAGCAGATAATTAAATCTTGTACAAAATTGAATTTCAAGACCAAACATTTTGGAAGCGCTAAATCTAGTGAAGGATATATAGTAAAAAGTAAAGAGCAGGTTTCACTATCTTTAGAGAACCTCATTGGGATGAAAGACATATTTTCCAGATCCACTCTTTATAGCTATAGAAATTCGTCTATGCTTTCTGTTGGAGAAATACTCGAGTTCGAAGAGTGGAAGCTAGAAATGCAGGTAGAATACAAATGCATCGATGCACAAACGCGCTAGCTGTTCGTATTAAACGGACACAGGGTCTGAAAGAACTGTAATTCTGCGCAGCTCATTGGCTAGTAGCCAACTTAAGCACGTACAAGGTAGCCCAACTTGGTCTTGTTTGAATAACGAGGGGAAAGAGTCACCTCCGTCAGTGAATAACAATGTCGTCGAAAGCCAACTAATTAAATAAGACGTCCCTGAAAATGCCTGGATAACGCGAGCGCGCTAACAAGGCGTTGGAGGGCGTATATTTGTTGCTATTGTTGCTGACGTCATGTTCATAGTTGCAAGCTCTGACAATCTCGCCGGTTCAGCCCAAGAGGGTTATCCACTGAGGCTGGAAACTCGCGCTGGTAATTGTAGTGCCGCGTCACAAGCCACAGAGAGCCTCTCTTATAAGCTCAAGAGGATGCGGTGTAGAGTGGAAACTACGAGGTTTTAACAGTCTTACGTTCTTTTGCATTTCAGATGCTCCCTGAGCATCCTTCAACAGACCTTGCTTTTCTTATTATTTTATTGTGCTAGGCTTACAATTGTTAGTAAACTACTAACTCTATCCTTAATTAGAACACTATATACAAGATAAATCTATATAACTAGAAGTGATACAAGAGGTATAGCAACACTCCTTTCTTAAAGGAGAACTAGCATTGACAATGACACCTTCAATATATGTAAGCTGCAAGTCCAGGGTTTACTCAATTGCTGCCTGGGAACATGAACGTTGAAAGCAAGGCACGCAGACATAGAGAGACGGGGAGAGAGAGAGAGAGAAAGAGAGAGATGGACAAGGAATTGAAGGTGATAGTGGAAGAAAGAGGCGAAGGCGGCACGAACGACGTACTTGACAGAGGTGATTACAAGCCCCGGGAGGATAGCAACCTCAACACAATGAGTACTACCGAGAATTTGCTTTGACTACATTAATTGAGAAATAGTTGGCAAGTGCATAAATGTATGCATTATGTTCACCAAAAGAAACTTTTACATGCTGGATGCTAGTCTCAAATTAGATTGCTACTAACTATCCAATTTCTTAAAATATTTTAGTTGTCCTTCCCTTAAGAGGGAAACAAAATACGCTAGCTTCTCATGTTTATTCTCAGCTAAACTAAAAATGAAATGTGTAGAATGGTAGTTAAGAATTTATGAATAAGCTTTCAAATGGTAAATTAAGAATAAAATGCAGGAATAGATTTAGATATGAAAAATCTTGTCGAAGTTGTGACAAGATATCAGGGTTGTTTTTTCAATAAATTATAGGTGGTTTTTCCGACCCTTCGGGCTTCTTACGGCTCTTGTTGGCTAGTGCTAAGTTGGGATAGGAGCGTGCACGTGCATATCATTCATTAGGATCATACACATGGTCGTCGTGTGGGAGGTAGCGCCGGAGGAACCGAATGCGGGGCGGCACTTGACACGTCACAGTAACGAAGTAGTGACGTGCATGCCACGGCACTTAATTAATTCTGATTAACCCGTAATCACGTAGTTGTTCCGCGGCGCTAGAGTCTTTGTATCTAATTTGTGTCGTCGGCTATTAATTCCCAGGCGCCCTTTCTAAGTGGTTCGTACATACCAGATATTTTACGATCCTTGCCAAGATCCTCGCCTGATCACGCGATCACCACTGAAAGGCAATTGCACCCTTTCTTTTTGTTCGCCATGATCAAAACATCTGCCCCTAATGAACAAACCTTTTATGGGCATTCACAAAAAATCTTCCTCTATATTAAACTACTTGAATTACTTATCAAAGCTGAGTGCTGTGGTGAATTTAAATCATCTAGGTTTTCATTTATTATAACTACGACCACAACTGTCTTTTAAATTCAATCTCTTTTAAATTTGATGAAATCCTTTTTCTTATCACGGAAAGAGTACACAATGGATTTTCAAGAAAAAATTGATCTCTGAAAATTCCTGCAATACTAGACAATGGATCGCACATACTGACGTAGGCGAAAATTCGAGATCCTAAAAAGGGTTTGCACATTCTGCGGGTAGTCAAATAGGCGATGGTTTACCGTTCTTCGGAGTGAGTTTGTCCGATCAGCCGCATCAGCAAACGTGCAGCTCAGCACGAGACTTGTTCTATCCAGCCTATACCAAATTTATAAGTGGTTCTCCCCTTTGGCAATTATTCGAGAGTTTGAACATTTATGATGTTGCCCCAACATTCTTTGTGCTAATCCAACTTAAAAGTTCAGACTCTCTTAACTCTTAATAAAGGACTCCAGGATTCTCAATAATTGATTGATTTGCCTATCTAGGATAATTGACATTTTCTTAATAATTTCGAAGTATGATAATGAGATAATTAGTATTAATATGAAACTCAAAACCTCCTTTAGCGACCCCTCATCGCGATTAACCCCAGCGGGCTTTTCTTTCGACGAGCATACTACAATTTTTCTTCGTCGCATCGTCTTACATTGTATCGCATAATGCTTCCTGTCAAAACACGCAATCACGCGACTTCCATGTTCACCGGAAGTAAAATCGCAAGCATGACGAAAGGAGTATTTGCTAATGCGTCAACTCTTTAACCCTGGAGGTAGCATAAATCGATATCATCCGAACTTTGACTTTCATGCGAAACGTCAGATTATTATTTAGGGAATGGTGCACTAGTTTGAATGCCGGGAACCTTGAATCTAAAACCTCCTCAAGAAGGGGGATCGTATTTGGGCACTCAGGAGCATCTAATTCCGCAAAGTGAAGCGTAAGCCTACTATATGCAGGACGAAAGCCGAAACTCGATACTGGTTGAGTAACCGTGGGGTCGAGAAGTGATGCCAGAAGGAACGAAGGAAACTGCCTGTCATTTGGGCACTTCAAATGTCCTACGAAAGATCGACGCTGATGCTTCTGCAAATAAATTTACCTCACTTAAGACTACCTGGCACATACCTTATGCAATAACAAATATAATGCGGGAAATCTTCTTATTTACATTTTTTTCACATAAAATTGCACTAAAAAAATTAGAAGTTTGAAATGATTAAATTCGTCGAAAAGCTAGGTAACATAGAAAGATCATCAAGTTGAAGACAGCAAGTAGATTCCAAAGCAGAGAGTGACGAAGAGGGTTCGAAACGATGGAATAAGTCAGTGCCAGCGAGAGTAAACTGCCTGTAGCTGTACCATTTGCATACATAGCGATCCTCTGAGGTTATTCTAATTTTCCCAAGAATTGCCAGTCTCACTCCATACAAACGCAAACCGCGAGAAATATCCTCGAACCCTAATTTCCCTTCCACGCTCCAAAACTTTTTACCGGATTACGAGAGAAAACTAATCCAGACACTCGCAATACATGACGGTACTGCACATTATTCGGTAGCTTCTAAAACCGACTTTATTTTCTGCTCTAGTGTACTGATTATAGATTATTTATTTAACACCTGAGATACAGCTGTTGGGCAGCAATGGTTAGAACTGCAAGTTTAACAATATTTTTGTAAAAGAAGCTAGGGTGGTAACAACAACGGTCATTTAGTGGAGAATACTGTAGGATAAGTTATTATTAAGGTTGATATCGATTTTTCCATTAAAGTTAGATTGTCAAGATAACAAGGTGACAGAAAAAGTAAAGAAAGAGAATTGTTAAGAAAGAACTTAATTTTTAGTTATGTTTTATGGTTCCTTACATTTGGCATCATCTCTCTGCTTTTAGAAAGTTGTATGGGATCCTTCGCCCAACAGTTTGTTAGTTACGGTATCTAAAGAATGTAAGAGCTATCGATAAGCTTAACGATTTTAAATTTACCAAGAATTTAATCTTTTTAGATGCTGTTGTTAGAGATGTCTTAAGGGTAGGTTTCTGTAAAATTTGTTAGGTCACCGGCAAAAATAAATTATTACATTCCTTACTATTGAGATTTGTGGGTACTTGCTGTCTTAAAATTTTGGCTGGTAAAGACATTAAAGCTTTGATTGAGACTCATTTCGATTGGATTACGAAAAATATGGGCGAGTACTAGTGTTAAAAAGTTCGTTGTGATTAATTGATGCTGAGGGTAGAAGTTTTTAAGGTTTGGACTTCTTCCAACAGAAGCTCATTTTTAGGGTCTATTTAGGAATATCTGGGATTTGTTCAGGCGGAAAATATAAAAATTAATCACTGACATATGATAGGAGCAGTAGTTAGGGATTTTGTTGTCTTCTGTTTTAAGGAGGATTTCTATACATTTCTTATTAAAAAATCCTCTTAGTTAGAGGAAGCGTTTGTTGTCGAATGGACTTTTTTGTTTAATGGCCGCCATAGCCTATTAACCCTAAAATTGTAACATTAAGAATAATTTGACGAAAAACATAGAATTATATTGCTGTAGATTCGATTTCTTTGAATTTTAGAGTGTGTTTCTAAGATATAGTTCGTTTCGGAATTCAAAAGAAGTGTGCAAAGTTTGTTGCCTGGCAGGTTTGCTGGTAAATTCGCTGAAGGCGTCAGGATCGAATTCAATCATTATGCGGACCAGACACTCGCGTGGTCGGCAGTCCCTCTCACCTCCAACCATCCTGCCATCGAACATTTCACCTAA
>JAWWLR010000158.1:72642046-72658530 GCA_035041075.1 Acraspis erinacei | reverse complement strand
AATTTTCCAATTAGGGTTTTGCATATTTTGATAATTGTCTAAAAAAAACAAAGGAAAACAAGAAATATATATATATATATATATATATATATATATATATATTTATATCTATATATATATATATATATATATATATATATATATATATATATATATTGCATTTTTGTTTTTATTTTAAATATTGATTCTATCGTTAAATATTTCTACTCGAAACAACTTTACCAGTAAATCATTACCTAATTTGGTCAGTATACGTAACTAGATGCTAACCTACCTAGTCTGCACCATTGTTCTAAACATTAGCCAAAATTAATGTGACTATAATTAACCCGATATGGTTTTAGATAGGATAATGTTATATGTAGTTAAATGTGTCCATTATTATTTGCAGAATTTTAAAGCTACAAGCACTAAATTATTTTCAAGTTTGATGTATCATAATTAGTCTGCATTCACAATCGGGATCATCATAGTCTGCAGGTTTTAATATTTAAAGGACATAAACTTGAAAGTACTTGTATCTTTCGAAGTTGATTCTTTAAAAGATATTAATTCAAGGGTGACCAATAGGTCAAATTGCACCACCTAAAGAAATTAATTAGCGAAACAAAAATATCCCATAAGAAAGATATGCATGAACTATATTCGTGGCCCATTTATCCCTAAATCCTATGCAGGAATGTCGGTAGTAGGTCCTCAGGTCAGAGAGTGCTTCCCGAGCTTTTCGTGTTATTAGGATTTGGTTTGGTGAATGCGAAACGCAGTATGTCAAAAAAGTAAAATCGTATGCGGGCCGACCGATACTGACCGTTACTACTACCTCGATCCTCAACCATCTGGCTGAAGGCCAGCATTCACTTGCATGCAGTCCGGTGTGAACGTACCCTACGTTTAATGCGAAAGAAAGGGGCTAACCTAACCCAGAAAGATTTTCATTGAGCCGCAGAGTGTGTTGGCCCACGGCCAATACTATGGCCGACTGTATGCATACCCTCGCGTTGATAGTCGCTAGCACTCAAAATTACTATTAGGACTACATCTCATTCTAGTCATTCACGATCTCAATTTGGTTTATGTATTGACTGCTAATGGTATTCAGATTATTCTTTTATGCCCTGAAAAATAGCATTTATAACATGTCTCTCAATTCTGGAACAGAAAGAAGGAAACTAAGAAATAATTATATAAAAATTCTACCTCAAGTGCTATGCTAGTTCTTTTTGCTGTTCTATTCTTGTTTAGGTATGCCAGAAGTTCTTGTTAACAATTCCTCCTCTGTTTACTTTTTCGGAACCTTTCTACTTGCTTTTAATTTAGATCGTCATCTAATAGTTCATTATTAAGTGATGTATGTGTTTTGGAACATTACATTAATCATTCCATTTGTTTTTCTGTTTCTAACGGAAGATCCCTTACCTTATTGAAATACAAGTGCTAATTTCGTCCCCGCCGACGAGGAATGGGGAGTGGGGGAGAATTCACTATGACTAATGTGGCCAATAACTCCTGGCGGATTTCGCTGTCACATTTATTCCCAGTAGCGCTGTGCACAATTGGTTGGGAAATATGGTGGAATAGGGCTGCAACCTGGCCTTATTAAAGCATGTTGCTTGTATAGCAGGAGAACCAGTGCTAATAGCAACAGCGCCAGCTTGAGGATGCTGGCGGTTGCTGAGGTGTGAGACGAAAACTGCTGGCGTATTCACCATTTGGCTACTATCCAGAGTAAGACGCTGAATGAACTTGGCGGGAAACCCGCAATAACGCGTGTATCCTTATAACCCACGGCAAATAAACGCATTCGAACTTGTGCCATCTGCAATTTAAACGTGTTAGTTAAACTGCTTGGTGGAAGATGTATCCTTTATCACTGCTATCATACTAGTATAATTTATTATTTCCTCTGATGATGCTTTAACTATTGTTGAACCATGTACAAAATATGGTGCTATAAGAGGATTAAATCATTGAAAATAACCAACGATCAATACAATTGACCGAAATTCTGTAGAAAAGAAATTTAAAATAGGAGACCGAAGAAACTGATTGAATGAGAAGTCAGATCTCCCATGTTCTTTTAATCTCTCACTCTATGGTTATAAGGGGTGTGGCAATGGCCAACGATCCAGCAATTTAGGGGTTGCTCTCCGGGAGAAGGGTGGCCTGTTTGTCTACCAAAGTCTAACTTCTCCCATAACAGCATATTTTCTGTTTGCCCGAACTCACTGCCAACACTATCATCTTTGGAGCAAGTAACGGTTCTTGACTATTACTCATTTTAGCAATAAATTGCAGATTCTACAAGTATATTTTCGCAATTAAGATAGCTGCATTCTCATTAAGAAGTTATAGTTCATTTTGAACTCTTTAATTTTGATAGAATAAGCTTATGGCATTCATATAAGCACAGGGAATCCAAATTATTAAGGATATCCAAGATGGATAGAACTACGTTTCCAATCGAAACTAGAAACTTTAGAACTCATGCCCAAAGCAAATAATTATAGAACACCTGGCATTCGAGTAACTTGCTCCAATGTAGAATCGAGAATTCTGAACAGATATTGTGTTTCCGTCTTTCGAGATAATATAGAAATACATCTATGAATCATTTTAAGTTTGTATATAACAAGGACCACAATAAAGCAATAGCGGCAGAAGGTGTGTGACCTTGATATACCAGCATAGTATAAGTTGTGGTGGGAATATGTTCTCAAGAATAGTGCAACTAAATATCGTCGTACCAAAAGATCAAATTCGAAGATCGATAACCTCCTCAAACTAAAAGGATACTGAAACAAAGATACTGAAACAAAGATCGTATTGTGGACCAACCGAACAAGCAGAAAGAGAATTACGTCCTCAAGCACTTGCCATTGATTCCGTCAATGTCCATTCCACGCAAGAACGTTGAAACGAGAGTTGTCATAAATTTTGTAGGTATTCGCCTTGCTTGCAGACGGTGCTCAACGATTTGTCGTGAAGATTTTCTGCAATTCTCGGTCGAGACATTTTTTTCTTTGATATAACAGTTGCAAGTGAAGCGATCACAAGCCTTCGCAATCTCTTTCAAGCGCAGGCAGCTATTGAAAACCAAATGCAAGCGAGCTTTTAGTGCGAAATCATTTTACATTATCGAAGCGAGTCTCAAGCAAATCGTGTTAAGAAAAGTATTTGCAAAGCAAAATTATGTTTGAAAACCTGCAGAATATGGAAATCACTATAAGAGTCACATATCTTAATTTTTTAAGTATTAGCTAATTTGGCAGAGGGTGAGAAAATTTGATTGCAATTAAATTTTTACACATAGTTCAGAAAGATGAAGTTTGAAGCGGTTAGAGTTAGAACTCAAGGTCTGCAGATTAGCATTTAGACTGTTTACTTTCGAAATTAAATGTTATTTAATTTTAGTTGAGCTTTAAGTCTCTTTGGATAGAAATAATAATATAAAAGAAATATTACTTTTCTTATGAATACGAGTCTAGTTAAAATTGAGTTACTAAATGGTATATTTTCTCTGGAAAATATGATCTCGAAGAATATTTCTGTTTCTCATGGTATTTGTTTCGCAATGATAGTAGCAGAAGGACATCGTGTTTTCGCGAATCAGTCAAAACAGTCGCACTGAGTTTTGGAATGGGTAGAGTTGCAGGGGTCGCGAATCTAAAGTTAAATAAGAAAGGGGATGGAAGCTGGATTGCTCGTCGGGTCCTAAAACTCTTCGCAGTCGCGACCCAGTTTGCCTTTATCCTGATGAGGGTGTTGCTGTTGGTGGGTTTCCGGTAGACGATTTTCAGGTGACATATTTGTAACCATGCGGACTCTAACTTATCAGCAACTACCATTTTCCTTCTTTTAAGTCTTTGTTCCTTCTACCTTCCTGCTGGATTTTATCCCAACACTCTCAATTCATCCAAGAAGTTGGGGGTATGTGGAATGGATAGCTAGAAACTTTTCTAAAATATTACGAGTGCGAGCTCCGACATATTCGAGGGAAGGTAAGTACGTACGTAGGTAGTTCGGTTCACTTTGGATTTGTTGCTTACGGTTTGTTTGAAGGCTGAGTTCGAAGGAGAATGTGCTTCGCAAGGGTGCGGTAAGACGGCGGGGGGTGGACGAGCAAATAGCTCGAATCACGCAAGCCATTTCTTCGTAATTAATAGGGCGTTCGAGAAGGACCTACCACCTTAGTGGTTCTCAACCTTAACTTCCAATAGAACCACCAATTTACCTCACCGTTTACTGATTACTTTGCAATTAATCTCTTACTAGTCATCCAGGATCTGTATCAACATTTTTACAAAACTTATTTTCGTTTCTCTTTTACTCAGAGAAGTAAAAATATATAAAAGGAAAAGAATTTTCTTTAGGAATTCAATAATCGCTAGAGCAACCGGTAATGTTCTCAAACTTAAATAGAAAAAAGCAGCATGAAGGAAATGTCCGCGTTGACTCTGTGCATTTTTTTATAATTATTGATGAAAATACGCAAGTTGCAAAAGACGACATGAAACAGGTCGTCCTCGATCACAGTACACTAGTACGATAATCACGGATAAAAAGCGTCCCTACGCCGAGATGACATTTTAAGGACAAAGCGACGCGAGAAACGAGCAGCGACTACCATCTGAATAATGTGAAATTGAAAGGACATGAGGACACCTAGGTTCTTTCTTTACTGATGCTCAAAAGGGTACTATCGTGCATGATTTCTTGACTTTGTCCATTGCCGAATTTCTGCTTACTTCAAAAGGCTACTTCATCTTGTTCTTTCTTGAGTCGACATTTTCTTTTGGACTTTATATTTTTTTCTTTCCAAAATAGTAAAAAAGAAAATATCTGCACATAATATGATTAATAAGATGAAATAATTAGTAAAAATTCTTCTTAATGGTGATACATGGGCATTGTATAATGGAGTAAATACAGGGAAGTTTCAAATGGAGTGGGTCGAAGAAAGATTACGAGAAAGAATGACTATTTTGGTGTTATCCGGGTAGAGTGTATACTTTGATGTATACTATCGAAGGGCTTCAATATCTATAAAATCTTTATAGCATTTTCTGTGGATAAATCATGTCGATGACAAAAGATATTCTTTATTCCTTTTACACAAAAATAAATATCATGTGCTTGAATTTAGAAAGGATAAAAATCAAATACTTGTTTGACTTTCCATTACTTCATATTATCTGTCATGGAAGATGAACCTCTTCTCAAGAGCTGAAAATCCGTTGACGGGCATTCTACAAACCATCTGGTTTCCCTGGGGAGAGGAGGGAAGGTTTCGACGAAAGATCACTTTGGTCTACATGGGTGGAGGGGGAGTTTCCGATTCTGAGCTACGTGGTTGTACACTTAGCTGCTAAAAAAAAATTCATGGCGAGTCTATAAACCACTTAGAATCCTAGAGGGGGGGGGGGAGAAATTTCCACGATGGAGTAGATCGGCAGAGAAAGGGTTCAAAAGGTGGGCCAAATTGGGCCTCGTTCTTTATGGAAGCCCCTTTACAAATAATGAAGTACACAGCTTTGATGTATCAGAAATATTTATTATACGAGAATAAAAATATTTCTCAAAGCCATGAAATATTTCTTAATGTAAGAAAAGTAAAAGTCGATTCTCATTCAGAAGAGAAGATTTTCTTTTAAAATAAAATGCGCTTTGAGATGAGCCGTTTGAGAAAGCAAAAAGTCCCTTCTAGATTTTGCTCGGCCTGTACACAGGCTGCAATCTTACCTTCTTTTCGCTTCTTGAAAGCGTATTCGAGAACACAAAGAGAAAGAGTGGCCGGGCATTCAGGCGTCTAGCGAATCTTTTCATAAGCATAATGAAACTGTCTAGTAATCTTAGAAGAGCTGTGTACATCACCTCGGTTTGTGGCAGTCGGTTGGTTTAAATGTCCTGAAATGGATATCCTCGTGTAGCAACTAGTACAAGCAAGCTGACGATGCGAGGGAGTTACCGCTTCTGGTATTGCATCGCTCGCCTAAAGCCCTGGCCAAATTCACCTTCCATAAACTTGACACCACGGATGTAAGAGGTGGTATTTTCCTAGATTGTCTAGAGAAACTTAAATAAGATGGGTTGGATTTAGGAGGTTTTCACCGGCCTAAGACTGTATTATAAATATTTCCGTCTTACAGGATTTTTATTACTACTTAGTACTTTTTCGATACTCATAAAATTATAAATTTCACAACACAGATAAATAAGGAAACGAGAAACGAATTTAATTTCGATATCAATTATTGCGAAGTCGTCTGCCACTCATCGGCCTGAAGATTGCGCTCGGTATCAAAGAACTCCATTTCTGAACTGCCGTCTATATCGAAAAGTTACGACAAAACTCGTAAGAACATTAATTTTGGTGTAGTTGTCAGTGCAGGCCGATAGAAAAAGAAATCGAAAGTTCCTGAGGAAATTGTCAGTCGTGCCAAGCCCCAATTCAAATATAGAGTAGTCTGGCCGAGTGACATTTGGCAGATCATATCAACCCCCTTGAAGGAGTAAAACTTCCCTTGCGTCCTAAACAAAGCGTCAGAAACTCGCGTTTCACCCGGTGTAAATGAACGTCGACGGTTATTTATTTTCTTCGGTGGTCCCAGCTTCTTCGGTCAATACGTAACTACTTCGATTGCGAGACGTAATCTACGTGACGTATCGAGAGAAACGTTATAATTAAGGGCTGTCTCTCAAAAGTAAGCCAGGGGTTGCGAGCAATTGAGATAACAAAGTGGATTGCGCTCGTTTAATTACAAATTTCTTTCAAGAACGAAAACTCACCTACAGCACGGAGAAGAACCAAAACGAATTTTTTTCAGCCACTCACCTGTAACAAACAATAACATGAAACTGTTGCCCATCTGTTTGAGATAAGTTCATTATTCATCACATGATATCAATTTACAGTAATAATTGTATAGCAGAAGAGGAGAACCTTCATGAACCTTTGTTATAAATATTAGGGAAGAGTAGGTACTTTCTCGATTAAGAAAATCAAGTTTTTTTTTATTAATTCGGGAGCATTGTTGTGGCACGTGATACACCATTTATTCGCCTGGCAATTACATTTAGCTTCGTGGATATCGCGTGGAATCAGGAAAAGTTACTGAAGTGCAACCGTCAAATGAAAGCTCTCAAGATTAAAAATAACCTTGGGAAAATATTTCACAAAATTCAGGGTATTGGTTAAATGAAAAGCTATTGTCCTCTGAGCAATTCGAAATGATGTACTAAATTATATTCCATCTCATACTTCAAATACATTTTTTCATATATGATGTTACTAATCATTCTGAAAATAATTTGAATTTTTTTACCCAATGTTTCCGCATTTTCAGTACAATAACTACAAGTTAAGGAGAGCAGCCTTATATTCTCCTGCCGAATTCGGTGTTATCGCTTATCAGATTAGCAATATAAATTCTCTGATACTGTGTATATAATTTATTTCAAGAAGTGATTAGATTATCATTGAATCTCAAGAGATGGGGATGTTATTATATACGCAGTTTGTCGGAGTCACTATTCAGCACTAACGGACCATCCTAGTGGACAACGCACGTCAATTCTAGAGAGTCTCTAAGGAGTTGCGATCAAACGATTAATTCATAACCGGCTGGAAAGCCGTCTATTTCCACTATTCATGGTGCTCTAATCGCGTCAAGATCCTATTTAGTCACAGGATAATCCCAGCTGCATTACCTTGATGAGCTTTGTCCCAGTCCACCCTTTTCTAATGTGGTTAGTTTCCTTAGCCCTAAAAGGGACCTTTGATTCGCAGCGTGCACCCTAAGTTTACAACTTGTTTGAGACGTGCACTATATTTTGCTGCTATTTTAGCGAGTAAATCATCACTGAAACTTAGCAGAACGCCCAAATGGAGAAACAAGAGGACGGTGGATTGTGCGAATAGCCTTAGAATTCCTGGAGGACTTTACAATCGAAGGAGGTCAGACAAGCCGTCGAGTTTCCATCATCTAATTCATTCCTAGTGCAACAGTTGAGAAACTGATTCATACTTTCGGATCGATACACATCACTATTCCGAACGCAATTAAGCTTGGATGAATTGTTTTTTTTATCTTAAATACTAACTCTCTAATTTTTGAGGTAATAAAATCTTGGTGAAACCGAAAATTATCTAATTAAGAACTAACTAGATATCATCTTTTTTATAAATTTAATTCTTTAGTCTAATTAGTAGCATCCACTTAATCCCTGTCTGTTAATGATCATTGCGAAAGTGCGAATAACTCGGAGAAAAAGAGATAGGTTTTACGATAAGCTTAACTGAACCTCTTTCTAAACAAACTAACCAGCTCTAGCGGTAATTCGTAACTACCATTAGCGAGCCGACATTCATCTCATTTAGTTCGAGTTATCACTGCACTAATTTATTTCAAGTGCTTTACATGTAGGCAACAAAACCTCCGTTTTACGAAAGTACAAATGCAGCAAGGATTGAATTTGCTTCACAGCTTGAAATAGAAAACTAGCATTTAAGAATTTATTTTTCCTTCAGGAAGAAGTTCTACCTACTTGCTCTCTTTTTCTCACGCTCTCTTTCTCTTTCATTTGCTCTTCCCTTCTTCCTTGCTGCCCCTTACTATTCCCTTTATCTTCTAATCTTCAGCCTATATTTCTCTATCCCTCTATCTCATGTACTATATCCCTCTTGAACTGATTGTCTCTTTCTATCTCTATATTTCTCTCAGTCCATCTCCCGTATTGCACAAGCAATCGACGACCCATACTCCATCAGCTGGCTCTGTGCAGATTTCCCCCTTGAATATTGCGGGCGTGAAAGGGATGGAATAATTTAACCCCAAAAGCTTTACGTTAGCGGACCAGATATAAAAGGCTACAAATGAATAATAAACCTACTACATTCCAGGACTAACACCTATGTATACTATGTATCTTTGGGATTTTTGAATAACTAGGAGGAAGCTAGTATATCTACATTTCCCATTATCTTCTCATCTCTCCCTCTCTATTTGGAGTCAGCTTCTGCTCTTCATCGTACTTCCCGTGCCAGTTTCCGGTTTCCAGGCTGCAGAGCAGCAGCGTCAGTGATGGATCCTAATCCGTGCTAGGCTTTTGTTGTCACTTCCTCACCACTATACCTCTAGAATATCCTTGAATCGTCTCCTTCCATCTCACCAAGCTCAAGCAATCCCCTTGAGCAACCTCGAGAGAGAAGGTAAGTAATGCCAAGATTATGTAAACGTCACTCTTCCGAGATGCCATCTGTTGGGTTGTGTTCGAATAGTATGTTTGCTTGTTCGATCTCGACGGGTTTTAGAAATCCCGAATGTGAATTACTGGTTTTATATCTATGATACAAATCACGAACCAAATATCCTCTCCATCTTACTAATCATCGATTTATTAATGTTTAATATTTTCTTTAGAACGATGCAAATTATTATAGAACGAGATATCTTGATGCAGGCTCTATTTCAAATTGACGCTATTCTGAAATGCTCAAACATTCAGTGATTTTTTTCTGTATAACAGCAGACAGCACTTTTCGACAACAGGCACCAATTATTGTTGACAACTTCGAACATCGTCGCCAGCTGTCACTAAAGAAGCGCTGAAAAGACACGCAGAGTTAGTAGTCAGAGTTTTCGACGTTCCACCAATCCGGTCTCACTAACAAGATTTCGAAACAACAAACTTTCCTTCGCCAGAATAAAGAAGAAACTTATCGCTCAGGAACGTTGCTTCGCGTTTTTCCAGGTATCAGCTTCATAACATCGTTGATAATAGCAGTTCGCGCAATGTGATCAGTACAAAGGCTTTAGGTAGATCTACTCAAATGTGATAAAATGTCTGATCACTTAGGACCATCCTTCATCTCATTCTACAGCATAACACAGAATATTATTCACTTTATTCATTCCACTTTTCGTGACTTATTAATCATTGAATTTGTCTTAATAAACATGTATCCTGAGAAGTTGGATTTTAATTTTCCACATAGCTTGACAGCTTACCGATGTTAAGATAATTTCACTTTAATCATGTACCGACTTACATATTTATATTATATATGTCTTAAATTAACTTCAGTGGCAGCTAACCCAGTGAATCAATCTTTGACCTAGGACTAAGTTAACTGACTTTCTTGTTGCAGTGAAACGTGGATGGGTCTAACAAGAGCAACGTATCTTCTATAGTTTCTTGGCTAACCGTAACATTGGAACGGTAGAACGGATGGGCCGAATGCACAAGAACAAGAGCTGGCCGTCTCAGCGCTTTCCTTGTGTTCAAACTTCTGGATGAAGTTCCAGTGGCAGGGCAAGTACCAGTCTAACGATTACTCTGCAACCTGCCGTCCTATCGGTGTGCGTCGCCTTACAATTTTGAACTTTGCCGTTCGAGCTATGAACAATGAATTCCTCCTTCGGCAGCCAATATTTTTCCACATTATTTACAGGTATAATCGTTATTATAAGAGAAAATTTACAATACCGTAGACAACAAAGTTTTACGAATAACTAATCACGCTCTGTTTGAATGCTCTACCCGGACTAATTGATGTCGATCTCCCATTTCATATCATCTTCACAGTTTCCAAAACATCAAGTTCCGTAATGAAGTAAAATACGATAATATGCAAATGAAATACACGCTTCTGCAAGGCTAATCCTTCATTCTGCACTGATTTCGCTGATTAACGCTTCGGTCTTAGTCCAAACATTTCTCAGTTGATGATTTCATACCAATTTCTAACGATCATTTACACAAAGATTACTCACTACCTTGCAATATTTTTCTTCGTATTAAACAAAACTTCACTTGAATTTCTAGAAACAATAGAAGTTAGGAATTGTTTGAAACAGACAAGACTTTTGTAGTACATCGACTTGTAGAAGGAGGCAAAGTGGAAGGATAGATCCAAGGAATAATATACCTCGAGCCATATTCGTCTGCACTGGTAACTTTTCCTTTATCCTCTCATCCAATGTCGAGTGTCGGGACCCGAGAAGGAATGGATGTCAAAAACGTAACAATTAATTTAACGCCTTAGGAAGCAAAGTCGTAAGAATACGCTTGGTAGGCACTTTGAAAGTTCTGATTGAGTATCCAGCAGTTCGACCAGTAAGTATAGTGAAGAAATAGTTGAGGGCACAATGCGTGGATCGTCCAACTTTAGTTTGCTTATTGTAATTCATTTTTATGGCAGTGTCTATCAGAATCGCTCTTTTCTTCCTCCTTGCTCATCTTCATATTTCTTCCACTTTCTTGTAATTTCTTGTTTCTATTCCCTGTCTTCTCGAAAACAGCCCTTCATCCACTCTGTTTGGATTATAACAGGAAGCGTCTATCAACCTTAAACCCAACGGGCTGGTCTTGACAACTGTTTCAAATGTTCAAGTTTTGCATCTGTAAAGATGAGCCAGAGTTACTGCTCTGCGGGAATTTTACAAAGATATAATCTGTTCACTTGTTCACAACACCCCTTGAAACAAGGAAGAAAGTACAAAACTTGAATCCTATCTGCAAAATCATTGTTTGGAGAGTTATCTCTTGCTTTCTCCGCTGTGGCATAGAGGTTCAGACGAATATTAGGGAGCATGCAAGGTAAACATCAGTAACTGGGGGAGTGAAGGGTGAGTGGCGCATTTTCTAGCAATATCATGCGCCAGATTATGCACGGGCGATCCCCGTTTACAAGTGAGTCGCGAAGTCTTGCGAGGAAGCTACGGCAAATACGCGCTTGTTGACCCAGCTAGCTATTAGACTTCGTAACCGGGTATCTTCTCAGACCTGACTGACTAAATATACCTACTTAGATTGCCATAACGGCGTGCGTTGTGTCATTCCGAAATTCATCTTTCGTATATCTACACAATAGATTATAACATCTTGTGACACGTTATATTAGGTTATAATATTTTAACTCTATCTTAGGACTAGGGCTTGAAATATTAAAGATGTTTTCATCATTATACAATTGACAATTAAAAAGTCTGGTTTGGAAACTATTGGCCTTAGTAGATTTTGGTACCAGAAAACGTTTTTCACATTTTTGTCATCAATTTATTGCCTTCGTGTAGCAGTAAGATGAGCTACTTTGTTGTGAGTTGCATGATAAAATTGTTGATACAAATTGGCGACTACCGTCGCAAAATTCTATTGCGGCATGTGTTTTTGTTTACCTGAACAATTGCGCTAGGAGAGAAAACGTTTATTGGAGATGAAATTTATTGGCAATAGTCAACGTCATCCAGGTACCTAGTTACTGAAGCTCCAGCGGAGCATAATCCTTTTTGAGGTCACGCAACGTCCTTTGCTAATCTCTGTCCGTGCAAGTGCATCCTGCGCTCGAGTAGCCACAGTTCGAGTTATCTCTATTACACTTCGATCAACACCGACGTCGATGCTATGCATCCGGATAGGGGTTTCAACCAACAGATATAACGTACCCTGACTGCCTGACAATGGTGCTTTTGTTCAACGACCCTTCCACGTAATAATAATATCAATTACCTTACAAAATGCGCAGATATCTTTTACGATGAATGACTTACTTTTTCTTCAACCCTATTTCTGGAAAAGTCCTAAGGATGATGGTAAAAGCAATAAAAGTTTTCTAATTAACCTGGAAACTAATTGCTGAGACCCAACGTCTGTAATCTGCGATGAAATAAGATAACTTTTTTATTGCTAAACTTGCGTGCAGTAACACTCATTATAGGCCAGGTTCTCTATCCGCTTATAAATCAGATCTGATATTGCTACCAGTAAGAGAAAAAACTGTCACCTGGACGTGAAAGCGATGACCAACCACATTTATGATCAGTGAGGGGTGTCTGTAAGTACGCGATATAAGATGTCATACTGCTAGCCATAAAACAGGACCGACATAAAGAAGGAATTCCTTCCTTTATTATCCAGTTTACTCCTCTGATATAATAAAAGTCGATCTTGCGACTGACTTGGCTTGCTTAAAAGTCGAAAACCACGAGTCGGGATTCAGAAAAAAGATTTGATCGTGTGGAAATTGTTTTAACAAGTATTTTTCCCAAGAACCCTAGGTAGATGAAGCCATCAGCATCTTTCTTTTCACAAAAGAAATTTTTGTATAGGGTAACTTCAATTTTATTTCAGACAAGTTATAGTTTATTGGCTCTAAATCTCAAAAGCACACTTAAGAGGAATAATTTTAAGGTTGTTTTCAATATTGTAATCTAGAAATATTGCTCTTTTCTTTTGTGAATTTAGTTGATATATTTTCTTATTCTTATAGGGGAGCCTTCCACTCACACATTTAAGAGATTCCGGAAAAAGTGAAGTCCACCTCGTGAAATTCGATTCCTGCACGATAGCTACACAGTTCCACCTGTCGTTTCACACTAAATTTCCTTGTGGACCAAGCTCTAGAGGAGCCCCAGATGGTTAATTGCGGTCTCCCACAGACAAAACGCGTTACAGCTTCTGCAGCCGACAACAGAGGATGAGGGTGTTTGCTGTCGAGGTCAACTGAGAATACTGAGTCAGGTACTTTGAAGAGGACTCGACAGATAATGAGATAGCGGTATTTTCAGGATAACTGTTTCCTATTGTATAATCATGAGGAATGGAATCCCTTGAAAGAAAATCCAGCGCTAAACATTTCAATTGCTTATCATTTCACATGGCAAAACCAAGACATTTTGAGATTACAACATTTTAGTATACAAAAAGAATGTATAGTCCTGAAAGCTACAAATCGTTTTTCATATAAATCAATAGCTGATCATCTTCAATATTTCTGAAACGACGATGTTGTGTCCTCGGTATTTATTGGTCTGCTTTATGAAATGCGCAATGTTCCATATATTTCACGAATCACGCGTCACAGAAGGGTTAAACTTTATTAATCTCCGCGCTTTGTGTGATGAAGTCTCATTCTTCTTCTCATCGTCTACTTTACGGCACGTCAACGCGTCTTATTGTACATTTTTTGTGAAATTTTCAATCATATCCAGCAATTAGGGCACAATACATGCATTTCTGCTTAGTCTCTTCACTCTCTACGAGGTTGCTTGGGTGCTGACGTCATGAACCGCCCATCCTTGTCTAGGAAGGTTGAATCAAGCGCTTAGCCGCAAAAGTTAACAAAATAATAATTTTAGGTAGTTCCACAAATTATAAGTTGGCTTTTTGTACCCTTATAAAACCACGGGAAAACAGAAAAGATGTAAAGTTACTAGCACTTGAAGAAAATTATGTAATTTATCCTAACAGAGCATTCAAAATATTATGAATGTGCTCCTCTTTTTAATCCACTTCCCGGCACGCGTTTATGAAGGAAAATAGCGTATAGAAAAATTTCGTATGCAGGTAAGGGTTCTTCCTTTCCATTCCCTTCCGTCTCTTCTTCATTCCTACTTCCTCTACCCGAATGTGAAGAAAGCTCTATTTTCATCGGTTATTACATGCAGATTCTATTACATCGCATTCGTTCCTCTGAACATCTTCACGCTGCTTCTTTCTCTTATTGCACAGCGCTTCGAAATTTCACACTTGCGCCATTTCATTCTTCTTTTAAGATACCCCTTCTCTTTTTAATTCACTTGCTGCTCCAAGAAGGAAACTAAAGTTTCCGAAAATGGTAAGTACTTTCTGGTTCCTGCCGACTATTCTCGAGGGAAATACAACGGTGCCCAATTAGTGCCTGAAATCGAAAACTTATTTCCAGCATTCCTGCCCTTTACAGCCAGTCCGAGCCTACCTCTCATGCTGTTGGAAATCACAAACGAATACGTAATGCTGCTTACACGGTTTGGTCTATCTCAAAGTTTCGCTAGAAACAAATGAACTTGCTATCCTTTCAACTCTTTTTATGTTTTAGGTTTGCCTGCAAAAAAGTTCAAGGAGAATGCGCTATAGCTCTAATGTCTAATGTGTGTGTGTGTGTGTGTTGAACAATACATTCTAAGGTACACAACAGAAAGAACGAATAACCTTGTGCAGAGGAGGGAAGGCAAAAAGTCCAGAAAAAGATATATTTTTATTACATTTAAATTTGTACTTCCGACCTTTTCACAAATTTAACGTATGCATAAAAAATGTTATTTTAAGGAAATTATTTCCCTTATTATTTCTTTCTCAGAAAATATTATTAAACATAAATTTCGATTAATTTTTAACTAATTGTCATATTAACTAACGTAAAACATTAAAAAAGTAGACCCTTTCAAGAATATTCATTTTCATGAAGAAATAAAAACCAAAAAGTAACTTAATTTTATACTTGCTAATCGCGAACGGTTTACTCTTAAAGGTAGGCTTCACAAGAAATTGCAATAGTTTGAAAATATCTTTCTCCAGAGAACATCAAGAAAGTCGTGACTATTAGATGTTACGAAAGGCCAAGGAAACAAAAAACTCTAAAAAAGAATGTTGAATTTGGATTCACCGTAAACTTGTATACACCTTTATATTGAAGAGACCTCACTGCAGCAGAATTATTATAAATTATTATTTTTCTAATTCAAACATCTGAGAGTTAATTTAATACTAAGTTAAGGCACATACACCTTTTTTCAAACAACAAATTTTCAAACTCCAAAAAAAGTGAAGACAAATTGGTTTGATAATTCGTGCTTTCAATTTAAAAAAAAATAAAATACTGATAACTTTGACAAAAATTTTTTTCGACAAATCGGTTAGATGCGTGTCGTCGTATTCTTTTTGAAAAGCAAAATATTTCAAAGGCAAAATATTCTGCGACTTGAGCATGGAATGCCTGCCCGATTTGCAATGAATTCGGCCTATATTTGAAATAGTCGTTTTTGTATTTTTAAAATTCTGTCTTTCTATCTTACTTAGAAAAGTAAAGGGTGAATTTCAGTATATTGTACTGAAAAGAATATAATGGCAAGATTTTAAAATAATAACTAATCAAAAATCTATATGGTGATAAACATAAATTGAAAAAATATATGTACTAAATTAGAAAAACTAAAATCTATAAATTCATACACGAACATTATTTTTTTCAATTTTTCAATCTATTGTCTTCTTGGAATTTTTCACGAGGCATCAATATTCTATAAAAATTTGTATGTAACAAAATAAATCACCTTTATTGAACCATATTAATATTTATATATGAACGTCTCCGGATCAAAGGGGGATACGCGTGAACTCAGCCTGAGAAGTATTGTCTTACATCTTTTTTTTTCCTTTAGCAAATATTTTTAGGTTTTACAGTTTTTGAATTAATGGATAAAAAATAAATTTTTCGAAAACAAAAAATTTCAATCTTTTATCACTTTAACTCGCGCTAACTCAGTCAATTTCCAGAATTTGTCTATATAATTAATACTAAATTAAATTTTCAAGTCTTTTCAAACGAGCTGAGGAAGAAAAACGTAAATATTTTAATAAACAAAAAAGTTTTTAATTTTTTTGTGAGGCTTTGCAAAAATCATGAATTTCAACCTTCAAGCGCTTCGTTTATCGAGCGAATTTCAAGC
>JAWWLR010000158.1:72538511-72552693 GCA_035041075.1 Acraspis erinacei | reverse complement strand
ACTGCTACTATATTCTGTCAAAAATATGGTGTCTTCCATAACACTGGTTCCAAAAACCAGAACAAAAAATCTAACAGCAGGAGTATTTAGGTAATTTTGCAGGATAAGGGGACAATTTCCAACATTAACTTCCTTGATGAGACAAGATAAAAGGAAGTTGCAAAATAAAAATGGTATTTGGAGAAAGAAGATCAAAGTTGAGATTACCAATGAGATAAAAGGTAATATCACGAACCGCTTAACTGAAGTAAAAAGAATAGCCATGAACCCTCTGCTCTTTTGCGTCAGACTCCTGGCACTATCTCTTACCTCTGCGGCGACAAAAATCATCATGAGCATTAGGTCACTCTTGTATAATATATGTAATGTATTATTATTATTATTATTATTATTATTATTATTATTATTATTATTACATTGTCATTCAGTTTGTCTACGGATATTTAGGTTTCAAGTCTCACATATGTCAAAAAACATCAAATTTTGTCCGTGTTTGTGTTTCTGTTTCTCTCTATGTGAGTCTCTATGGTTGCCTGAATGTTTTATTCGCACTATCTTTTGAAAGATTTGCTCAATCAAATCAGCCTAAAAAACATTGTGTCTGTGCCTAGCACGATTGTCTCAATGACATGAGAAGCAAAAATATGTCGTGGTTCTTGTCTGCAGCCTTAACAGAATAGCCATAACTTTAAAATCTGAACAGATCGACCAAAAGTTTGCATGGCAATTTATTTCCAGAAGAATAATTTTCATAATAATAACATAACATCGTATTACTTTATTAAATGCGAAGCAAAGACAATAGGTATGAAAGGAAACTGATTTCCATTATACAGCAGAACGGATTTCATACTAATCTTCTTTGAATAGATGAATAAATGCCATTCGCTGACTATGTGCTTATGTATGGCAGCTTTAATCAATTTATCCACGTCTTTACATTAATTAAGATCGTATTCGTCAGAGAACAAAATTCGCCGACATTTTTTCCCCGATTGCGGTAGGAGATTCTCCCATTTTCGTTCAATGAATTATTCTTCTTTAGTCTAGATCCCAACAATTCAGCTGGATTCAGCTTATGAGATCGTTCAATTCAGCTGGGTCGAATTAAATCAGTATTTTTTTCGAAAGTTTTGGTTCTGATTCATCTCCTTCAGGATTGAGCAGCTTATTTTCGATTACACCTAAGCTATTTGCCCCTTCAAGCGGCAATTCAATTTTATGTCAATTCATTAAGGCGAAAATATTCCACTAGTAATTAGTAAAATTTTACTAAGATTGATATAAAAGAGAGCATCTTGTTTAATTTGGTTTCGTAAGAGAATTAATGAATACTCTTTTCAGTAGAGTTTATTTAATTCTATATAATGATACCTCGGCAGAGATAACGATCAGAAAATAAAAATCCGTTGTATGAGAATCTTTGTTTAAGTTCTAAGCATATGCTGATGTACTTTTTTATATGTACAATAATTCGTTCTGTGACATATGGACTACAAAATAGAACAGTAATTCTTGGGTGGATGTTCCTTGTCATTATATGAAACTGTAAATGGATATTATCCATTGACAGGTGTTTCGTGACGTAACTAGTCTTAATATAATTATAAAAATGGTTAAATATTATAAAACGATTACAAAAATTTATTCAACGCTTTTTTTTTATTTTGCTTTCGATAAGGCAGATTATGAACAATGTTTTCGGATAAAAATGTACCTTCTGTTAAGTGCACTAAGATTCTCTTGCGAATTTTGTCATATTTTATGATCTGGCTTTTTTATGTAGATACTTAGAAACAAATGACGAAATTTAATTCCAGGTTAGAAATAAACTTGGATATTTAGTTCCACTTTAGAAAGAAATGTCAAGATAATCAAGATAAATAAAATTTAAATGAGTCAAGTTTTGTTATACCTATACGAAAAACCTCTTTGAACAAGATAGAAATACGAGTTCTTGTCCCGACACTCATATTTCTATCTTGTTCAATTAAGTGTTTCGCAACGGTTATAAGTAATCTATGCATTCGCTTTTTGCCAGTCAGTCTTTTCTAATAACTTTAGGAATATTCCATATCCTTTTCTGTAGAAATTCAGATTCTTATCGCAGAGCGATTCGCAAAATAGCTTTGTTATTTCCAAACCACGCTGAAGGTAATCAAATTTGTTTCTCTAGACGGATTTGCGAAATATAAATATATAGGTTAGATGAGATTAAGCCAGTATAAAGGAGAAGATAAAGACTACAGTTTATATTATATACTATAATTAAGCTTTAGAGTAATCTTTAGTTAATCTTTTAACGAAATTAAAGTACGTTTTTAAATTGCATATACGGTAGCGCAAATCACAATTATATATTCCATACATTCAATTAAAGCAAGATAGGAAACTAAAATTGATCAGTGTTTGTGCCTGAGCCTTGGGGTTTGATGCCAGTTCTAGAACTACTGGAAGTTTCTCTCTTTACTTTCACTGGTTTTTGGTAGCTTGGAACCCACCTTAAACTATATGTCCCCTCAAAAGAGGCTAGTCACCTGCTAACAAGGAAGCTCCATGTCAAGGGAGACATTGCTTGACCGTCACTAGTCGACTTTGAAAAGAGTTAGGTACATCTTTGAGTAGGCGTTCCACTTTGAGAGATCTATCGTCCTGTTGTCGCTTTTCGATTTCGAATAATGAATATGCGCACATGCATCTGCATAATAGATCAGGATATTTCGTTGAATGTGGACAACTGAACGATTACCTCTGAAGAATCGCCTCCCCCCTAACCTGGCCGTCTCTTCTACACGCCCTGACTAGGAAGGCTGCAGGACGATAGAGTGTATAAGGTTCATTTTGCTATGCAAAGAGTTTCGCGTTATTTACTGTGCCCTTGAGTATGCCAACGTGTTAATTAGAAAGTCGTAAAATTACGTTGCGATTTAAACAATACGTATGGTTTCGCAGTATTCAAAAACATTTTTGTAATTTTGAATTATAAAAATATGGCGCCGAACATACAATAAAGTCCCGCTTTACAATGTCAGTGAAGTTGCGCCGTTTAAGGTTCGGCACTGCAAGAAGTGACAAGCAAGAAGGACAAGAAGAAAATTTGGAGAGTCCCAAATAGTACCATAAAGGCCCCTGAGGTTACCGCTGAAACGTCCGATAAAGCTGGACTCTAGTCTAATAATAAGAAATTGCAAAAAGTAATAATTACTGAGTAATTAATAATTAAACTTTAACCAATCTGGTTTCCAATTCCCCAAAAATCCGTCCAGCAGATTATCCGCTACTTGTATTCTAACTTTTGTGACTTCGTCTAAACTTGAAAAAGGTGTCAATAATAATTATAAGGTGCAAATAATGCTTAAAACCATCTGTTTTTCAAATTGTGAGTCCCTATTAATACAAAGTGAAAATGCACTAAGAACGAGGACAAAGAATAAAGTATTTAAAGAACATGAAGTTTTAACATCGAGTACTTGTTCAAGTGCAGCTAAAATGATTCATTCAATTCTACAACTCCTGTACTTAAGGTGTTGTACAGGAAAGGTGATTTGCTCTGGAGTTGCAGTTAATTGAAAATAGCTGTCCGAAAATACACGCATCTCTAGCTTCGATGCAGAGACTGACACCAAGACAACGAGATCCTTTCTTTGAAGCTACTACTTGTCACATCTGTCAGAAGGCCCTATATCAACCGATTAAAGCTGTATTCAGACGAGCGGTTCCCGATTCCGTTTACGGTCACGATTGCAACCGTCGACCAATCAGCGCGGATCGCACTGCACGCTAATTGGTTGACGGTTCTAATCGTAACCGTAATCGGAACCGAGAACCGCTCGTCTGAATACGCCTTCAGACAGTCTGCGATCACAGTCACGTAAGCCTGTAAAGCAGCAACACCAATAGCATTTCTTCCCTCCTAAATTCAAATTTTAAGTTACAATTATCATGTTTCATCGTTAAATCGATTGCACTTGTATAATACAACAAATTTGATCTACTGCGCTTCGCCGAATAAGTATAAGAGTGACAAACTGTGCGAAATATTGTCATGGTACTACTTTGTCATAATATGTTTTTCTTATGCTTATCTCGCGCAAGTGCATATATAAGCTAACGTAAAATTATATGAAATGTTTTTCTTTTTTTCTTTTATTTAAAGGATATTACAAAGAAATAGATTTTTTTTCGTCGTGACTTGCATTCGTTTCATCTCTCTGGGTACTAAAATTTCAGCAACTAAGCTCCCCGCGAAACTTTCTGTAAAGTTTTTGAAGAAAGAGATTTCGATTTCGAGTGTTAAGCTAAATCGCATAAGTCTTCGAACATGGAAAATGTTCTATCTACGAATGCTTATAGGATGTATGTACCCTTATGAACCCACACTTAGTTCTCGAAGAGAGACTTGAAAAACCTGCCTAGAGAAAGTTTTAGGGATTTTATAACTCAACCGAATATAAGCCCTCACGCACTCTTAAACCGTAATCAAACAAAGGGATGACGATGCTTTCGATTGAAAGGATACGCGTTGGAATAGGAAGTGATTCTTTATTCCTGTTTAGCTTTTGGAGGTTTCTTAATATTTGGCACTTTTTTTATCCTCAATAAAAGAGTGATTAAAACTGTAGTGCTTCTACAATTCTATATGGATTGACGTCATCTTTGCAAATATTAACTTCCAGAGCTCTGGCGGTAGATACCATGCTGGCCATGACCTCCTCCATAGGCTTTAAGGTGAGACCATAAACTTTGAGGTCTTCTGCTGTAAAGTTCGATAAAAGGTCATTTTTGGGATGTTTTTTTACGAAAAGGAAGTGGCATAGACAGTTTATTTGAGGAAACTTTTTAACAACTTAAATAAAAAAAATGTGAAAAAGTTAGAAAATGGCGGAGTGATCCAAAGTGAACTGAAGCGTCTAACTGATAAATTAGTCCGATTGTGAACACTATAGCGCCCGTAAATCTTAAATGAAACACAAGTTTTTTTTTTAATTTGTATGCTTTTTTGCTCTATATGAACCTCAATTACCTAGTGGAAACCAAAAATAAATTTATTTTTTCACGTTTTGAAACCAAAAATTAAATTTTCACTCAAAATTTTAATAATTTTTTGGTTTGTTTTAATGATGAAAAACAATTGAAGTTGCAGAAAAATGTGGTTCATATAAAACGGTTTTCAATACTTTGCAAAATGAAATTTGAATCAAGTTTATAGGTGAAATATTTTCACGTAATCGTACACAAGTTACAAAAAAGTGATTTTGAGAAAACATTTTTTAAAGTTTAGGCGTGTTTATAGTTTAAGCATATGCTTAAGATTAATCACTTTGGCCTGGTTTTTTAGCAATTCAGTAATGAAAAGTATCAGTGTTTTCTTATCTTGATTTTCTTCAAGAATCATCTTCATGTAGAATACAAACATTACTTATGAAATATAAATATCTCAGAAGACAAAGCTGGAAGCCAGTATAATTGACGAAATAAAAACTACATTGTATATTAGGTACTCTTATAAGGAACTATAGTAATATTAAGTAAAAAATAGTCATTTTAGTTATTTATTAATACATTAACTGGCATTCCTCTACTAGGAAAGAATGAGAATCGCATCTACTTCGGTCTTATACTTGACAGTTTTTATCAACTCTATTGGTGAGTATAGTAATATAATATATTTATCTATAATTTTAAAAATATCCTTTTAGATTTCCGCAAATAACTGTTTGTCAGAGAAAGTAACCCCAGCCTATCGACGAATTGTAAAATACTTCACAATTCAACGTTTCAGGGGAGTTGAAACGGACTGGCGTATGGGCTGCGGTTAATCTGTAGATCTGTGAAGTATGGAGTCAGTGTGGGGCATGGTGTCAATTACAAAAAATTCCGGTTTTGTTGATTTTCATATTATTATTTTGCATTAAATCACTTTTTGTTTAAAAAAGCGATCTGATACAATTATTATTTTAAAGTTCGTTTAAGAATAGTTATTATATATTAAAATTAGTCGAATATTGCAACATGATATATGGGGCATGATGTCCACAAAATTCTGTTGGGATGGTAACAGTGCTTGATAAGCGGTCGGTAATTTGATCTTTAATGTAGAACACCCCAGAAAGTTAGTTATCTTCTGCATCTCCTCATTTTAATATTGTTACACTGATAATGAAGAAAATCGAAACGTGATTTAAATTTATATTTAATAATAATACGAGAAGTGTCATGTTCACGTTTTATTCCTTTGAAAGAGGCTGTCATTTGAAAGTTGTGATGAGACCCTAAAAATATAGAAAATTGCCATTATAAAGGTTACAAATGTATTTCCATTCCTATCAACAATTTTTTATTGAAATATATTTGAAGGGATGCTCTTTAATTAACAGAGCAATTTAATTTGTTTATTCCTTTGCAGGTTACCAGCGAGAACAGCATGTAAACTTTGATGTTATAACCTACAAATATTAAAACTAATTCTCAATACTTTGGTTGAACAATAACTCAATAAATGTGATTCCGAATATCACACAACCCATTTTACTCCATCAGATCAGGATCAAAGTCAATTGACGGTCAAAATGAAGAAAACCGTTGGGTCAGAGAAAACCATTCCACATGAGGAAGCCATTGAATCGGAGGAAACCTCTACTATCAGACGTTTTTCGGCATTTACATCCAAATCCGGGGTCATTTTGACACTATCGGAATAGGTTCAAGGTCGAGTGTAGGTCAAAATGTTGAAAACCCTTGCATCGCCGAACAAATCTAGTCATAGACGTTTTTGGGGTAGTAAATATCGTATCCGGGGTCATTTTTACCCCATCTTGTTGTTCTGCAGGTCATCCCAAGGTCAGCATTGAGAAATCCATGTATTCGAAATTATGGGGTCGAACTAACCCCGGATTCGGATTCAGAGAACCCAAATACGTCAAATAGTAGGGGTTATGTCCGATTTTGTTTATTTTGACCTTCATTTGACCAAATTTTTACAACTTTGTTACCTATTGATAAGCAACATAGTTCAGAAAATTGATATTTCGCAAGGAGAAAGAAACAAATTTTCTTTAGTGAACTTTCTTTCCAACTGCATGGATCATTGAATTTTCACTGATATACTTAGTCAGAAGGTAAAAACAAAGTATTTTTCAGTGAAGACGTAGAGTACTGATGGATTCATCGAAAACTTGGCTGGTTTTACAGATTAAGTCACCGGAAATTGATAGAAATTTACATTACGCTTACAGACCATTCGTTTTCAGCTTAGTTACCACGTTTTTATTGTTTATTTTGAAAGACTACCAAAAAGACTAAAAATGAAAAAAAAATTTCTATCGACATACACCCAAATAGTGAATTTTTTTAAACCAACAATTTTTTATACAGCCCTTTCTTGGTTCAGTATAATATAATGCAACATCTTTCACTATTGTTACTCAATGAAACTTAGGCGTCTGAAACTATGTTACCATAATTGACGAGCACAGGGATCGTCAAACAGAAAAAATGGTAATTTTTTAGAATTTTCTTTTGAAAATTGTTACTTTTTAAGTCGGTCTTATATTTGTAGTTTGTACGATATTTTCAACCTAAAAATAATTTCTCTTTCACTGCGAAGCGGCCGGAACAGGACGCCTTACTTTCGCGAAATAATTCTATATCTCCGTTGGGACCCAGCGACTTAATTTTGATACAATCAATTCATAATGTAAGAAGGTACTTTCAACAAATTATAATAACGTAAAAAGATGCAATCCTCTGTTTCTTTTTGCAGAGTTAAGTTTCCAGTTTGAGTGTTTACCAAATGGCGAGCCTATTCCTGGCGTTTCTCGTAGCAGACCCTCTATTTTTCCTGAAATAAATCATCCCCCTGATGGGTTTCTTCCTCCTGTCGAGCCTCCTATTCGTGATAGGTCCAGGTCTCCTCTTACCAGGTGTATTGTTGCACCTACCAAAATTGCTGCTTCTGATGGAACGGAATATGAACTTACAGATATTAAATCTATTCGGCTTATTCCGAACGCAAATGCGCATCGAATATTCGTACTTCGAAGATACACTTTTCCGGTAAATAAACCAATTAAATTACGCGTAGGAAATAATAAATATTCGCCTATTCCGAACCATGAACAAGTTGTATTATCAACATCCGATGGTGACATCTTTGCAATATTGGAAAGAAGCGATTTTCTTGCTGGACTGTATGGTTGTGGTGGCAAAAAAAGAGTTAAAATAAATATGGAAAGCGGCAAATTTACCCCAATGACCCCACAAGAAACTGCTGAAACTCCAGTAGGTATTAACCGTGAAATCGTGGTGCATTTTAAAGTAGAGCGTGTAAGCTAAAGACCACGATATCATCCAATAAATTTAAAATTTAAAAAAAGTTGCTAAAGTAGATAATCCTTAATTAAACGTATAAATATAAGTAGAATATTAAATTATAGTTTCTAATATATTAAAATGTATCGTAACTTAACTATTAATTACATTCAATTAATTACACTCGGACTCTAAAGGTACGAGCTTCAAAATTACGAGCGTTCTACAGATACGAGCGTCCCAACTTCAAAGGAGCGTGCCGAAATTTCCTCTCATATACCTCCGAAATCTATGAGTCGCAGGAGTGGGAGCCCCTTTCACGGTCATGTCTTTGGAGATCCTGATTCCCAAACCTCTCGTACCTGTGGAGCCTATGTGAATTTAACATCCATTGTTTTTTTTATTTATTGATTAAATACTGTAGGGTCACTATCGACTGTAGGATGGTCTCTTCTACCATTTAATTACCAATAATAATAAAAAGTCAATACATTATTTACCTCAAGGCTTTAAACTTTCGCTGATTCGCAGCTTGTCATTTTCGGAAATAAATAACAAAAGTCCCTTTTCATTCCCTCACGCAAATACTTTTGAAAGAAGAAAACACAGAAACAACTGGGGCTTAACTAAAGTTATGCCTTGAATAAAAGTTTGTATCTTTCAGAACTTAAGCTCCAAAATAGAAACCATATGACTAAATCTTTATGTTTCAAAAAAGACACAATAGGGCACAGTGAAAAAGCTTATTTTTGGAATTTATACTTGGAATGCTGTAGAAAAGTTGTCATTTGGATTCAAAAGAATTCCCCTAAAGTTTCACTAAAAAATTCCTTCCTCAACCGCTTCCAATTTACGAGTATATATAAAAAATGGCACAATTCCCATTATTTTTTCAAAAAATAAAATTTTTTTAAGTCCCAAACTCATGAGAAAAGTTGGATTTAATGGATTTAAAGTTGACAAGATAATAAGAACTGTAATTTTCGCTTTTCTCTAATAGCTATCGCACATTTATTTATTCCTGTCGATAAAAAATTTAAAAGCTGTAAAAGAGATATAACTTTGGTAAAAAAATGTGTATTATTGTTATTTCATCTTGCGCGACTCAGATTTTCCTGAGCGATAAATAAAGCCGTGCCATATTGTTTAGAAAAATTGGGTAAAAAATGTATGTACATTATTTATTTATAATAAAAGAAGCAGAAGTAATATTTACTTTGTTGAATTTGTATATTTTCAAATTTCAGTTTAAAAGGTGACATATACGATTTTAATATAATTTTATTTAAAAATCACTTTTAATTAAGAATAATGAAAATAAATGAATATGGGCCCAATCGCGGCCAGACCGGGTTATCTTTCAAGGCGTTCGCGTGGACCCCATTCGGGTATCACGTTTCGTTAGAGTCTGGCCCCATCTAGATAGTCCGATGTGTGAAAAGTTTGGCACGAGCGGGCCACGATCTGATATATTGAAATTTCTGAATGGGAATTTACCTCATCTTTGGTTTTCCGAATTACTTTCTGTGCTAAATTTTAGTTTTCCTAATTACCATTTCTCACCATTTTTTTATACACACAATACTATTTACATAATTCCTATTTTACTAAATTATAATTTGACATAATTTTTGGGATACGGAATAAATATTTGACAAAATTTCTATTTTTTCAAACTACCATTTTCCCTAGTATTTATCTTTCCGAATTACCATTTTACATCAAAATATATATTTCCAAATTACGATTTAAAACAATTATTATTATGGTAGTTAAATTAGTAAAATTATAGCAAATTGCTATTCGGAAAAATTACTGTGGACACTACCCGGTAAGAAGGCTTGCATTAAAAGGTATGCAAAATTTCGAATCCCTAAGAATGACTTTTATTTCCTTCGTTTTTTAACACTTATTAGGCGACGAAAATAAAAGGTGTCAATCCATTTCAAAGCTGATAGGATATATATATTAATATAAGAATTTTCTTTTGATTAATTAGATTAACATATTTTTTACTCTTCGTTTCTTTACTTTTTCTTCCATCCTTCATTTATTCTACCACCCAAAAAACCTGAGGCCACCAATCCCAAGCCTACAAACCCTAAGCTCACATACCCTTAGCTCACAAAACCCAAGTATACCAACCACAAGCATATAAACCGCAAGCTCAGAAACCTCAATCTCACCCGCTCCAAACCCACGCACCCCAAGCCCACAAACTTCCAACCCACACACCCCAATTTACACACTTTGGACCCTTACACCCCAAGCCCACTAATCTCAGGGCCTGCAAAAACCCCAAACGTACACATACACCCCAAATCTACACATCCGAAATCCAGGAACATTAAACTTATCAATCCCAAACCCACAGACCCTTCAGGCCGCTGTCCATGCTTCATACAACGGGCAAGCTCATTGAACGGCCTATTCGAAAGAGGTAAAGGACCGGCGTGAAGTCCGAAATGGGTTTAGCAGACGATGAGTATGGCTTCCGCGAGGGAAAGTCCACACTCATGGCGGTGGAAGAGGTTACAGACCAGGTTCATGAGTCCTGAAATGCGCCACACGAGAGGTGGGACATGTGCGCGTCATCGGCGAAATAAAACTGTTACCTCACTGACAGAACAGAGAACAAGAAACTGACGTCTAACTGTCACTATGGGCAATAAACAAGCAATTGACGATCAAGTGTGACGATATACTGCGGAGACAAAATATTTTCATGTACATAGCTTCACTTGTACGACAGAAAACTAATACGCTATTTTGAATCTATTCAACAAGAATAATACAGATAAGAGAAGATTTAAAGGCATACTATTTTTGGGCTTGAGACTTGTAGGCTTGAGCTTGGGTTTCGGAGTGTATTAATTTAGGCTTGGGGTTCGTAGGTTTGTAGCTTTGGGATTTATGGGTTCAGAGTAAATGAATTTGGGTTTCGTGAGTTTGGGGTGTGCAGGGTTGGAGTGTGTAGGTTGTGGTTTCATGGGCTTGAATTTGGCAAGTTTAGCTTGTGTAGATTTGGGGTGTGTGGGTTTGGAGTGGATGAGTTTGGAGTTTGTGAGTTTGAGGTTCGTCAAGTTTTGATTTCTGAACTTGGGGTTTATAGGCTTCTGGTTGGTATACTTGGGGTTTGTGAGCTAAAGGTATGTTAGCTTGGGGTTTGTAGGCTTGGGATTGGTGACCTCGAGTTTTTGGGTGGTAGAATGAATGAAGGCTGGATGAAAAAGTAAAGAAACGAAGAGTCAGAATTATGTTCATCTGATTTTTGTAAATCCGAAGCTTTTTAGCCCATTTTGGTTTATTTACTCTAAATACTCACGTGAAACATAAGAGATAGCTTCTACCGATGTGGAGATTCAAAACGGAAAGACCAAATGGACACTAGGGTGACCAAAAATAAACACTTTTGTTTTTCTTAGCAGCGAATGGCAAATAACGGTGTTTTATGGGATTTTAAAAGCCAAATAAAAAACAATATTGATGGTATTACGGCTGCTTATCTCCTTTGTAAAGCTTAAAATACGACGTCAGTAACGACGTCTGAAATTACGATGGAAACGATTTGGGAAACGACGCCCTAAATAAGGTCGGAAACGATGCCGGAAACAATACCGGAATTTGGAACCGAATACGACGTCGTTTCCGGCATCGTTTACTAGCACGATTTTGATAATTACGATTGTTTGTGTGTTCTATAGTAAGGAAAATTTTACCATGAAGAAAGGTCACATATTTCACTTTATTTCAGCCGTCGGCATCGTGGAATCAGAAACAAGCAAAGATTTGTCAAAAAATAACTTAATTGACATTCAATGTTTGAAAAACGAAAACCTTAAACTAGGAGAGGTAGTTCTGTTTTCTCGCAACAATTATTACATGCTTCATGTAATTGTGTATTTCTGAAACTTTGTTGGCTTTTCGGAAAGTAGTGGAACGTCTTGACTTTCAGCCAGTCTAAGTTTCTGAATCGGGAAACAATTTATAGGACTCATTTCACATAGGAAAATAAATTCAGGCTTGTCCTCGAGAGATGAACGATGTAACATACTTTTGGTGTGAATCAGGCATGTCCTTGGTCGGTGGGACTGGATTTCCGAGTAGATTGTTGGCTGCTGGCCAACCTGCACTATTGTATAGCTAGCTTCCTGTTTGATCCAGGACGACCTTGTAAATCTGCTGGATTAAAAAATGAAGCGATTTAATGAACGAAATTATTCATCAAATAATTGCTTGATTCTCAAAAATTTATTTATTTTTTATAAGCCTAATGTGCATAATTAAATTTTTCATATTGTCTCGAAATGGAGATATTTTGCTGCGCTTAGATGGATCAAGTCACTTTTGAACGAAAATCAGCTGCCAATAACTGCAGAAGATTTAAAGTAGCAGAATTCCTGGAAAAGATCAATGATGCATATGGACTGACGATAGATAAACTGGACGTCACTACATAGGTCAATGGGAGCAACTTTTTCAAAGCATTTAAAGAGTTCCGCTTTAATGTGAAAGTTGATTTGGAAGAGGTGGAAGATGTGGAAGAAACCAATCATTGAATCAATGGATTTGCTGAAGAAATCCAAACAACAAACCACGATATCGTAGTTCCTCCAAGCGCTCCGGATAAGTAAACCGACCAAGTTGCTTTATATTAGTTACCAAAGCACTTTGTATGTGAAAGTCATACTTTTAGTTTGTCCGTGTGAACTGTCACAACACGTGCTAAAAGCAGCGACAGAAATCTAATGTTAGTTAACAGGCAAGCTATGACTAAGTGTACTGTGCTTTGGATACTGCCTGAAGTGGAGAAACTCGAGAATACTTTAAAAACTCAGACTTTGATTCCTCATACAATATTTCACGTTTAAAGGATAAATTAAAAGATTTAAACGATGCATTGCAAATTAGATATCGTCTGTGACGATCTACAAGAAGAAAAATCCCTTTGCTATGGTGATCTTGTTCCAAGTCTCTTCACATTGTAGAGGCGTTTAAAAATGAGGAAAGAAACGAAACTTATATTTTGTAAATGTGTTTTGTTAGGGATTCGGAATTCAGAGAAAGAAAACATTTTTTATCATAGTGATGCATCTCATCTCTGTCGAGTTTCTGAATTGATTTTTTTTTATTCCAAACGATGTGACTTAAAACAAAATCACTAAAATTATCAAAAATAAATTAAGCATTGTTTTTAAAGTCAGAATTGACAACGGTTTTTGCAATAAAATCACATGATTTTTTCGTCTGTCGTTCAAAAATTCCATTTTAGGAATAAGAAATTACTTTTCATGCATTTCCCGTTTCGGTACCGTAAGTAAAATTTAAACATTTTTTACTATTATTTTACCACGTTCAATTTGAGCTCGATTATTCCCAACATATAAGATTTGGTTACACTATAGTCGGGAATACTACAATCTGTTTTGTGATTTTAGTTTTAGGTTATGTGAAGTCCCAAATCAGTGTATGAAATTTTCAGCGTGCTGTATCCCCCCTTATATTCAATACTATTACAGGACAGATTACAAAAAATTAATTTTGTGTTGTAAAGAAAAGACGCATGCTTTAGTATAAACAAGAAACAGAGACAAAATTAAAATAACTTGGCAATTACAATCATGTTTCTTTTTTTTTGAATGTCTTAAAATCTTTACACTTGCCTTTATATGTCCCTCTTGTATTTTGAGCGAAAATAAGAAGTGCTTTCGAGGAAAAATGTATTATTATATTATAATTTCTGTTGATTTATGGCGTAGTAATTCTGAGTAGTTCGGGCGTCTCATTTTTGCGTAGAACATCTCTACTTAGAGGTATTAGACCAGTCGTGTCAGAACGCGGATATCTCTGGCATGCGCAGTAGTGACTCTGT
>JAWWLR010000158.1:72468892-72481220 GCA_035041075.1 Acraspis erinacei | reverse complement strand
ACTCAAATATTTAATTTATCACCTGAGAAGGAGGCTTTAGATAAATTATTATTATTTTAATTTATTTTTTTATTATTATTATTTATTATTTTTTAATGTTGAATCTGAATCTATCTTACATTTAGTTTAAAAGCTCTTATTCGTTAGATATTTGTGAATTCATGATTTTGTGGCCATTTCTTAATGTTGGTAAAAAATGATACAGAACACTTTTTTGTCAAGCAGAACAGTTTTTCGATGCGCTTTTCAATTCCAAATCAAATATTTGCACGCAGAACATAGTATAGTTTATATTAAAGCTTGAAACAAGCTCACGTTTGGGCTTGAATTAAGACTTTTTTCTGTGTGAAGATCCAACACTTCTGGATTTAGTCGCAAAAAAAACTTGAAAAATATTTTGTAAAATATAGTTATAAGTTATAATTATAATATAGTTATATATTTATAAGTTAAAAATATAGTTATAAGCGGTTATAATGACAGAAAAAAAAACAATTTTTAACTTGAAAATTCTTAAAACACTAAAGAGAAATCGAAAATTTTCGGGAAATGCTCAAATGAAAGCTTGAACCTTAAACTTTAACCATTAGTTAAGGAAAATAGAAGGGGATTACTGTAGATTTTTCGGGAACTACTTTTTTATTGGAGCGCCATAGCCCGTACTTTCCACACGAAGTTGAAAATGCACTGTGCTGCACTCAGAGTGAAAAGTATACGGTGCTCCAATAAAAAAGCAGTTCCCTGTTCTAGGCAATTCTAAGGTTATGCCCTTTTATTTTCCTTTACTAATGGTAAAAGTTTAAGTTTCAAACTTTCGTTTGAGCTATTTCCCGAAATTCGTCGACTTTTTTTAGTGTTTTATAAATATTAAAAAACGGTAAAAAGGTGTATTGCTTACATTACTGAATAAGAAAGAAGTAACTATATTTTTTATGAAATTTAAGATATTTTCATATTCACTATTAAACAAAGTCGTCAAAAAACAAAAATCCCTCCAACTGTTCGTTTAAAACCCTCAATTACTTTGGTATGTATAACGATATCTATAAAACCATATTTCATCGAGTGTTTTTAGGTTTTCTGAGATTATATCACGAATTATATGCACATACTATAAAAAAACCTCATTACGATACCGATTTCGCAGATATATGGGTCACATTCTGTCGAGTAGTATTATTAGAGATAGTTCATACAGCAAAACTGATTCCACTTGTCAAAAAAATTTAACCAGAGAAGTTAAAATCTCTAAAGAAGTTTAATATGTAAACCCTTTGAGTAATTTAGCAGCTTCTTATCATCATTTTCACCACATTTACTGATACTTTTCTAATCCCTCATTAGAGCCTATCCTAAAAAGGTGTCTCTGTGATTCGGGCTAGTTAATAGGCTTTTTTGTCGCAAGTTTTGTAGGATCTGACGTCCTCTATTATCCACAAAATTCGCTTTCAGAAAAGGAGGTCGGGAAAAAAGTAAATCATGGAAAAGAGGGAAGAGGAAGGGAAGAAGATACCTTATAACTGGAGGAAGAGATTCAGCAAGAAGGATAGTAGACCACGGAATAGTAAAGAAAGAGAGAAAGAGGTAGAGCAATCGAGCGGGTGGTAGAGATGAAGATGGCGAGGGTTAGACAGTTCTTGCACTGTCAATAACACACCCCCAAGGCGTGATAGATTAGCCCTCCCTTACCAATCCAGCTTCCATTTATCTACTTTTTGTCCCTTACTTTCGTTTCGTGGCTACTGTGACGGTAGGCCAAAAGTGTTTACCGTCCATTCTCTTCTTTAGAGAGTGAGCAACATTTAGTAGATAGAAGCCACTCTCTCGATCCTTCAGCCTTCTTTTGCGAAATCTCAGCTTTGACCCTTCTTAATCCTTCTCAATTGATGAGGAAAGGGATTTACTTCTGCGTTGCCGAACCAACCAACCCAATGGCACTAAACGTAATTAGATATCACCAAATTAATTCGAGCCGAGAGTAAAAGTTAATGGCCTTGAAAATAAAATCGACGATTAAAATGAAATAGGCAATTGAATTTCTACTAGAAAAACGTTATCCTACTACCGTATAAAGCTTTATAGGTGTCTGTACATAATGATTTATTATCTTTCTTCCAAATCAATCCTTAACATTTATTTTCTACCTAAGTTTTGAATTAGAAAAAGCAAATTGCTGTGAAGCAGCGTTTTTCGCAAAGACACTGTTTCGTAATGAAGCGAATTTCATGCTACAAAATACTAGGACGGTAATCGACCTGTCAATCAAGTGGCCAACCTTGAACGAATCTGGGCACATTTCACGTCTAGAATGAAGAGAGCAGGGGAGAGAAATCTTGGATTGAAAAAGTTTTCCGGTGCTTTTACGAAGAATAAAGAACCCACTGAAATTGAAGATAACCAAGAAGATCTAAGCTATCCGTAGAAAGGGGAAAAGTGTCTTGTGAGAAGTAGACATGAAACTTGAAAGTTGAGTATTTCATAAAACTTTCCTTAGCAGTCGTCAGTTGTTTATTAACTTATTGGACCATTTTTGTATAAATTTGTATTCAAAAGTAAATTTCTAATAATAGTTTTAGGAATATGTTCTTATAATATAAAGATGTTTTAGACATTGTAGTTTATTTAGTTTAATTTGAGATACAGTGAATCTGATAGCATACAGGGAATTAGATTCAGAGTGCTAGCCTGTCTCCTCTTCCTCCGGCTTCCAAATCGATGTTGAAGCTCCATCGTCCCATTTCGCATCGGATTAATGAAACCTAACGAGAAGCTGCAAGCAGTACTACGAACGCATAGCTGTCCAATTACGTTATTTCCTTGAAGTATGTACTAACCTCTCTCTACCTTCCACCGTTGCTCTAACATCGAACGAAATTGGAAAGGATAATCGAGGGCACCATTGACCGATCGGACTCGACCCAATCAACGTAATTTTCCTTTCTATGTGTCCAGCTCTACATTGAATTCATATTTTTATTCATTTCCGCAGATCAACTCAGGCAAAAGAAAAATGATAAAGATTTTCGTCGTTATTATTATGAGAATGTATTCGTATTGAAATCAGTTAAATCGTTTCCAGTCTAAAAGATAGAATAGTCTCAGACTTTGAAAATAGTTTTATAGATTTAATACTAATATCTAAACATCTGACCATTTCAGTTTTCATCATATGTCGTAAATTGATCCTAGAGCATAAATCAGATTTCCCTTAAACTATTTCTTTCCATAGAAATGAAAGAATGCATTCCGCTTACTTAAATGTCTATAGGCTGTGTGTCATTCTGATACAAGTTGCTGATATAGTACCTTCTTTTGGAGGACGAGGCGAGGGATTAGGACAACGGAACGTCGGAGGGTAAAGCTTGGAAGCAATGCGGACAGTTATTGCAAGGGTGGGTCATTGAAATGATTGGTTGCTCTACGACAAGCGAGGCTAACTGTACCCTAAGAGGAAGGGGGTAATTCCACGGTGAAGGGGGAACTTGAAATAGGTGGAACGCCGGCACCAAGTTGATAATTGGAAATTCATGGGATTCCCAAACTAAGTTGTTCTAATCTGCTTCGGCCACGTCCTGCGGTCGTAAGCTAGGAAAGATTAGGGTGCTATACTCGTCCAAGGACACCGTTTCTATCAAGTTTGACTCGATCTTGTGTACCAATCTGCATTACACTGCAACAGTGCTCTACCTCAATAACGATTCGGATTACTCATCAATCTTAAGAATGATCCACTTTGGTTTTACTACGCCTAATCTCCTCAGTACACGTGCTAATCCATCTAACCTATATCCATAAGTCTATGATTTTGGAACTTATTCGAATATTCGGATTTTAGGTATTTGCAATTTACATACAGAAATGGTAGCTTGCATAATAAATTGTATCTAGAACTGATATGGCGTTCGCAGCGTACGACTATGGTGTAAAAATAGGTCGCTACGCTGACGTTCTTTCGGCGATAAGATTGCGGCTTACTTACTAGATTCTAAGGCATTTAACTGGAGAAGTAGTTTTAAGATCCAACAAGAAGGAACCCCAAATATATGCTGAACTATGCTGACATCAGATTCTTTGGAGGTTATGATTACAATCAATGACCTTTTGCTCAGGAAGTAGATAATCTCTGGGACAATGAGTCGATATTCGCTTGGTATTGTGCAAAGCCCGATTGAATAGTAGACCAGAACAATAGACTGATTCGAGTTAACGACCAATCTGCCGATGGCACGCGAGATTCAGGCGATAGGAGGAAACTTCAATAAGTGGAGAGCGAACAGAAGACGAACTTATCTGCGCACGGGTGGTCAAGCTATCAAAGGTTAATGTGGAGAGTCAAAGCTTCTCATAAGGAATGAGCTAACCGAACAATATTTCCGCCAAAGGTAGAACAATTCGAAATTTCCATTGCGAATAATGAAAGCTCTAAATACAGAAGCTTACAAAATGACAAAAGTTGGTTTATGGTAATAAAGTCATAAACAATTCTTCTGCTATCAAAAACATCCACCCGAATTTCGTACTTTTACTTAAAAATAAAGATCCGTACAAAATTAATTAAGTTGCTTCCATGTACTACCACAAAAGTATATTAGTGATTCTGCAATTTAATGAAAGTACCGATTGTGCTTGCTAATGAAAAGAGTGCTGAATTTAAATAAAACTTTTTTCATCCCAAAACAATCACTCACCCTGCAAAAGCTGAAAATAGCTTTTGATTCCAATTATCTAAGAATGGTATTTTTTAAATTTTATAATTTGATTTCAAAAATAATTTTTATTTGAAGAGTAATGTAATACCTAAACATTCCATTTCATCGTTTGTTAAAGATATCAGCCGCACGAGGGTATAGAAATTGCCGTTTACGTGCTTCATTGAATTCACTCGCAGTTGAGAATCGCGTGTAGGTTGATTTTAGAAACGAAAAGGAGGTTTTCGATGTCGCGTCGGTACCAGGCTGCGTTCCTGGAACTGTTTGGTTCAAACTGACGGACATTCCAGGCTATTCGGTATTCACGAAGCTGCGCCCGAAATTGAGAGATATAACGAAACCAGTGCGATGTATCGATTGTCTGATAGTTACCCGCCGAATGCATCCGTTTGTCCAATTCTCAACCGAGCGTGAAAAGATTATTTTAAATAGGAAAATTTAAAATACTTTCACGTATCAAAAAGAAAAATCCAATTATTTTATTCTCGATATTCAAAAGTAATGCATTCACCAATACAAAATCTATCAATCAATTTATTCAATTTGTCTTTTTAATTTTTCTTCCACAGAACCTACGAAAATACAGGAATGTTTTTATCAGATGACCCAATTTTTAAAATCATCTCTAATAATTAAATTTGATCAATCGATAGTGAAGTACAACTAATAAAAACAAAAGCAAGACACTGGCAATAAATAATTAACTATAATTTATAAATACACGATTTTTCTGTGAAGAACAAATTTTTTCTTTCTCAATTTGTAAATTCTACTATGCACGCCAATTAGTCGAATGAGAAGAAATGAAACTGCTGGTTGAATCTATTCAATTGTTAAGATATCTAATAATTTAAGTACAGATAGATTGACTTGTAGGAACGCCATTTTTTAGAAAATGCTTTAAATTCCCTCGCGAAGCTATACGAAGTAATATACTAGAGAGAAGAGAAGCTTTCCGCAGAAACGACATTTTCATTCTGCAATCCAGATGTGACATTTACTATCAATTTACGACATTACGGACCGTTAAGCACGATCCGCACTGGGTTGCGAGGGTGTAGGGTGAACTCCGCGTAAAGGTTATGTGTAACGCGATATCACCACATGTTTGCATTCATGATGACTGAGCATATAAAAATAAGAAAAACCCCTTTTATGTTACCAGTTTCAACTTTTCACTTATCTTTTATTTAGAGGATTATAACGCGAATTTTAGATTTTATATCCTGTATTTAGAATCGCGTTAGAGTCAGAAATAAAAATTCCATTCGAAATAGCGATATCTCTTGGCGGCAAGAGAAAAAATAATAAAAGAAAGAACTACGTTACTCGATACTCCGATTCGCGGTTCGCTGAAAAACGAGGAAACCGGAGGGGAAAATAGTGATGTTCGTTTTCATGCATGCAATTAACTACCTTACCACAGATGATGACTCGACGAAAGTATCTGTAGTCCCGAGTCGTGCATTGCTTACCTGCAACAGAAAAGTTACGACAGGATTATTCAAGTTGCCCTATAAAGATAGGGAAAAGTACAGTGGCGTGAGGTTAAATAATTTTAAAATATGAAAAAAATTTCAGATTTTTATAGTTTTATTCAAAATGAATAGACTTTTAATTTAAACATTCATTTAGGAATTTAATATCTTTTATCATAGAAATTTTAAATCTCATAATACAAACGTTCCAAAATCTTATCAAAATGTATGCAAAGATGTAAATTTGCAAAATCATCGTAAGTAATCCACGTCATTTTTACTATTACTCATCACTTTTTAAATCATATTGAACCTTATACGCGCCTAAGCTTAATCTAAGAGATAAGATTAATATTTTCTTTATTATTTAATATTCTCAAGAGAAAACTAGAAAGACAGGGCCATTACTAAAGAGTTCGGTGGTAAATTATTGACTTTATTAGCCAGCAATAAATTTAAAAAATTTCTTAAATATTTTGCAATTTATTGATACCTTCAAAGATTATTGACATGAATTTATTTTAAACTTACTTATAGCCTTCTTCAACAACCCCTAAACACTTGAAAAGTGTTGGAAATCTTTAAAATTCATTAACTTCAATTTCTTTTATATTTTCAACTCTGATTTTTAATTTTTTATTCTTTTTCCGATTGAAGTCAATAGATCTAGAAATCGCTCCAAACTGCATCTGGAAAAATGTAATTTAAATCAAATCTATGCCACTGCCCCTCCCGTAACTAGCCCAGAAAAAGTTCAAATTTTGATAGTTTTGGAGCTTTAAAATTGACAAAAATTTGTAAAAACTGTTGTTACATCACCGTAGAGCAGCGACTCTATCATGAAAAATCGTTTGAAGGGTCGGTGATCGACCTCGCATGTTGCATAATATGTACTAAAAATATTTTTGTATCCCATATCATTTCAGTAAATCATTCGTTAAACTCACTCTCCCTACTGTTGTGATTATTTGCTTAAAAAATAAGGCCAGCTATAGGTGGAAACCATCTATCTTAAGCTCGGTGCGACTGAAACGACTCAGAGATAACGTGAAATAATGGATAATCAACGTCGAGCAGGCTAATTATACTTTATGGTGTATGTGTTCATCAACGCTTTCGAAAGCACTGAGCAAAAGTGTGAAAAATCAGATTCGGTCATCTTTCCAAAAATGAGCTTTCGCAGAACAAAGGAGCTATTTGAATAGCGAATACTGAAATCATATCCTCACGCTAGAATTAAAAACAATGATATACCTTCATGCTTGGGTTACGGCTTTATGATCATGATTCATGGTATGAAGGGAAAATATTTCCTGAGCAATAACTCCACATGATTTCGTGCTAGAAATAAAATTTTTAAATCTAATTTAATTCCTTCCGTTCAGAAAAAAACTTTAACATTATTCATTTCACAAGTTTACAACTTTTTTGTTTGACTATGTTATGATTTATTATCTCATATTTCAATTTCTGTAAAAGTGCTAAACAGATTTCAGAATTTAATTAGGGGATTCTAATGAAAAATTTACGGTATTTACAAAATTCCTAATATTGATTTTTTGCTGCCAGTTCAGTCAGGAGTTACACTTTGAAATGTTTATTTTCATGCAAACCCGAGACAAAAACTAAAATGTCAGTGAATGTACAATCATCAATTACACATTGTAGTTAAATATCGGAATAACAGAATAGCGAGTACGGGGAGTGATATAAACGATCAAAATTATTTGTTTTCACTGCACAGCAGATTTCACATAGCTACATTCTTTCCAGTAGAATACACAATACTTGTTCATTGATACTTTTGGTGTCTGTATGTATATATGCAGAAATGTAAAGCACGAGCAAAATGATTCCCTCATTTCATTTATATGTTGATTGAAATTCTTCAATTCCTCTTCTATTAACTATATTCACCGTTGGGCCCCACTGGGAGCAACTGTCATATATGAAAATCATACGTAAAATCTTTTTTTATCTTTCTCTCGTTTTTTGATTGTTCTCTCTCTTCTTTGATTAATTATGTTGTTACTTCAACTTTTAGCTAAACGTAAGGTTTTCCACCCGGCACCACTTGCTATACAAATAAGAGTTATTGCGATTCATAATTTTTATAAATTAATTAGCATCCCGGTTTCGCGATACCAGCTGCGAAGACAGCATGCGGCCAGGTTATGTTACACCTAACAGTTTCTATGATTGATGGCTTCGCGATGAATACATTATTTCGAGATTTGCGGGGACCTGTGACTGTGAAGAACTTTACAATATTTTTAATGTATCACATAATTGGTAGAGGTTTTAATTGATTTCAAAGAATTTTCAAGAATTTCAAAGAGTTTTAAAAGATTGTAGATACTGCCGAAGTATCCTAACATATTTGAAGGTATTTCAAAGAATCTTGTGAGATATAATCGCCTCTGACAGGATTCCAGAGGGTCTCAGAGGATATTTATATATTTCAAATAATTTTAGAGGACTTTAGGGGATTTAGAGAAATTGGAATACTTTTGTAAAAGTTTTCCATGGGATACAAAATATGTCGCGTGATATTACAAGACTTACGAATTTTTCAAGTGTTTTTAAAAGATGCCCTAGGACATCAAGAAGATTTCTAGCGATCGCAAAAAATTTAAAAAGATTTCAATTAGATTCGGAAGACTTAAAGTAATTTCAAGATTTTTGATTATCAAAATTTTAATTTTAAACATTCAAACCCTAAAGAGGTCAAAACCTCGAGTGTACACCAGATATTAGTATTTCAAAGATTTATCAAGATTGTGCAGTCAAAACCGAAACATATATATGTAAATGCGTATTTTTTAACATTCTCTCTTTCTCTGATTCCTTCGTTCGCATGTGAGATACTGTGAGAGATAGCAGCGCGATGATTCAACAGCCGTGCCGAATAAGTGGCTTCGTAGATGATGGACTTTTTCCCTCATCACGAGCCCCCGCGATTTTAAGAGAGAGAGAGAGAGAGAGAGAGAAAAAAAAAATTTCTCTCATCAGCGTTGTGTCAAGCTCACACTGAGAGTAGTGCTGTACAGGCCACGGACTAATAGAGATCTACCATCTTGTACCTTGTTTCTACAAGTAGGGTACACGCGATCGGTTGGAATTATATTTGCGATTGGACCTTATTATTGTCAATGACCATAATTTTGGTAATACTGTGAGTTTACAAACTTAATTAACTTTTTATAAGCGACCATAAATTGGTGACGTGTAAGCTCACAGATGATAATAAAAAAGTTCTTTGCCGAAAAGATTTTTCGCTTGGAATGGTGGTTTATTGACTTAACTTATCCCATCATACCCTTAAATATATTACTTTTACTATGTTACTGTATTATTAAATTAAAGTGAACAACAAAAACTTGAAACACGGTATTCTGCCATGTTGGCAAAGTGCCGACGGAACAAAGATTTTAGAAGATATCTTTGGAGCTTGAAAAGTTTGAAAAAATGTCAACAGCTACGAAGCTTGTCGAAATATTTCAACGAGTTTATAATATTTTTAAGTGATGTCAATAGATTTTAGAGGATTTGGAGGAATTTCAAGAGTAATTTAAGTAAATGTAAATAATTTTATGGGATTCTAAGTGTTCTCTAACTATTAAGAGTAATTTTCACAAAATTTGAAAAGATTTCAAGGCATTTAAAAGATTTCTAGAGATCACAAAGTATTTATAAATATTCTGAGGATTTTTGGAGTATTTGAAAATATTTCAAGGCATTTCACAAGATTTCAGGTTATTTCGAAAGATTTCTAGGGGTTTCATAAGATTTATAAAAATTTTAAAGAATTTCTGAGGATGAAAAATACTATAGAAGACCTTAAGAAAATCAAGGAATACAAAGGGCTTATATTATTTCTCAATTCATTATAGAGTTTTAAAAATCTTCACGTTTTTCAAAATATTTAAAATGAATATTCATTATTCATTTAATACTAATGAATAATTATTTTAAGACGAACAAATATTTATTATAAAGCAACAAGAAAAATCCCAATCATTGCGCACATAGTTCGAGAGTTTTGTGGTTAGTTGTCTTTAAAAAAACAATTATAATTACATATTGAATAGAACTACAACAGAACTACCCTAATTAAATAGAAAAAAGCCTTTAAAATGTAAACATTACATTTATAGCAGCTTTATATAAATCCAATTTTGAAAAATCGAAGAGCAAAATACTATTATGTAAAGTAGGATAGAAGGAAAATGTAGCGTTAATTCCATAAACACTCCTGCCTGATTCGACCGTAGGTGTCCCGTGTGGCGCCTGGGATGTGAGGGCGAGAGCAAGAGGTTGGTGGTGGTGCAGTGGTCAAGGGGTATTACAGCCATGGTTCGATATGGGACTTTGGGGAATGCGAGTGCATTTAAGCGTGAATGGTTTTTGTAACTGGGCGAGCGTAACATTGGCTAACCGTTCTGTACCTTCTGGCGCTTTGCACGAATTCATTCCATATATATCTACAATTACATATATGCATATAACCTCCCTCGAACTTATAAAACAGTTGATCCGATTTTTGATGAAATGTTGACGTTGGTATACATTGTTCTCTATTAAACTAATCATAAAGGCTTTCATGAATATCATATGATTTTCCTTTAGATCCCTTTATACTGGTTGAATTGTGCTGTCAATGACTGCGATTTTCTCGAGGGCGACGGGATTTAGGTCGATGGAGTTCCCTTTTTATATTGACAGGTTAAAAAATGTCTCGAAAGTATTTCACTATAACTTCTGCAAAAAACAGTTTAGTTTTAATCAGCTGGGATCTCGATTTTTTTCATTCTCGAAACTGATATTGATAAAACATTTAATATCAATATAAAAAAAGATACAGAAAATTTTAGTTCTAAATGGGTGTATTACTAAAGTGCATGTACATGTTGCATTTTATGGAGAAATTCGCAGATTTGTCAGATATAATGAATATGAGGGAAATAAAGAAACCCTATTTTGTATAAAACTTTACCGAATATGTTTCTTCTTTACCAAATCCTCCATGTTTGGTTAGAAAAATCTTGGTATTATCAAAAACTCAATTTTGGAAATGAGATCTTTTGATGAGATTTTCAAATAAAATAATGAATTCGTTCAATTCTAACGGAAATACTTTTTTACAATTTAAAGACGTTTTCCTGAATGAAAGTAGTGAAATGAAAATTTTCTTACGAATTTTTGTTAAAGAAAAAATATTCCTTTAAAAAAAAATGGGATATAAATAAACATGGTCACATATTTTTAAAGATAATGAAAAAAGCAGTACCAGACACTGAATGACTGAATGCCAATTCTTTATTTTACAATAATTTTAAACTTTAGGAAGATATGTATATCGTTTCAAACTAACAAAAAATAATTTTTAACTATATAGGTGAAATTTCAAAACCAAAAATTAAATTTTAACCAAACAGTTTTATTTACAGCGAACTTCTGAGAAAAGTGGAACAAAGTTGATTATAGTCTCATTTTTTACCAAAAACTGAAATAGTCGAAAAAATCACATGTCGCCCCTCTTGGATGTTATTAAAGGTCGGTAAGGGGATTCATGAACTGGAATAGAGGAAATATTTAGCAGATATGTAGGCTGAGAGACTGTGAGCATATTCAGATAAAGGATATTTAATTTGGTGCATGTTTAGCAATTCAATATACCCTTAGGGGGTATAAACGGGTTGAATTTCTTTTATAGATGCGACGTGTAGGATATAATTGGGTGGATGTGAAGTGGTTGACTTTGTATGCAGTCTCGTATGTGCTCACTATTTGCTGCGCCGTGTAGCGCCTTATATCCTCTTATCGTGGGTATAATCGTCAAGCGGCTTCGTGGGGGATTACGAAAGGTGCCATTTCCGAGCCGCGAAAGGACATCGAAGCGCGTTACGGTTGCGCTCTCAGTATAATCCGACCGATTACGTTATGCTTAAATATTTATCGGGCTGCATTAGGGAAACATGAGCCCTCTCTATGCATGGGAGTGCAGCACGTGGGATCACCATCCCTTTTACACCGTCCACCAATACGAAACCTACAGTAGCAGAACTCACAGAACCACTACAAGCAACGCATCCCCAACCCCTCCTCCTCTCCCTAGTCACCCGTTTCACGAACTCCATA
>JAWWLR010000158.1:72336914-72347521 GCA_035041075.1 Acraspis erinacei | reverse complement strand
TATTAGTTGATGGAATTTGTTTGGCATTAATGATTTCCTAAATATAAATAAAATTTGGATAAATTTAAGTAGACCAAATACCATGACATAAGTTTATAGCTGCTTGATATACAAGTAAGAATCAAATTTTTATTTGAGATATATTTTTATCAGTGAGTGAAATAATTTGCTATTATCGCAATATTATCTTGGGTTTTCGTGTTGGAATAAGCTAGTCGGGTAAATAGCCAGATATTCTGTTAACAGTTAATTTACATTTTTTCATGCAACTATAACTTTACTTTAATAGCAATTATGCAAAAAGAATTGCAGATAGTATTTTAAACGAGAAAATAAGCTATCCATCGTGAAGGTTTAATCGCAACTTAAGCCTTTTTCTTAAGCGACAGAAAAAATACAAAGTTGATAAATAAACTTTATTAAATAAGCAATTACAAATTAAAATTTTGTTTGCAAATCCCAAACAGACTTCACTTTCAAAAATTGTTATACCTAACAATGTGGCTATTTTTTAAGTTTTGTAAAATGTTTTAAATATTTATTTTTTAAATTGATATGCTTACTGTTAAACCCATAACTAGAAAATATGTTTCCTATCGATAACCTATATGTAGGGCTGCCACATATTAAAGTAGTTTAAAAAGTTGAAAAAGTGACTAATTTTAGCTAAAAAGTGACTAAATGTAGTTAATTTGTAAGACAAATATGAGTAAAATTGACTGATTATAGGAACTTCTATTTCTGAACTCTATGCTGAATATAGAGGCCAAAATTGCTTAAATTACTTTAAAAATTCATGTTCAGATAAACTGTACGATTAATTTTACTGCAAGCCAAATAAGGGTCATTTTATTTCACCTAAGTCGGTTCCGGCGAAATTACAAAAATGAATATACTTAATATCATAAAATGCAATGTTTAACAAAGTTATTTATCACATAAAAAGGTCACATTTATGTGCATTATAAAATAGAGAAAAACTTCTATTCTACAGTGGAAAACTAAATTCAATGACCTCAGACTGAAATATGAAAATTTTGGTTTTGAAACTCGACACCGGAGATTTTGTTAATTTTCACGGATGAATAACTCGTAGGGATAAATATTTAAAAAATCAGGATTTGCAGTATCTATAAATCAAGTCCTTATTTCTAGTCCTTGAAGATTGCGTTTTTGAATACTTATCCAATTTAAACGTAGCAATTATTACCTCGTTTAATCCAAATCTCAAAAAAACAGAGTTTTGGCTATTTTAAAAATTCAGATGTCAGTTTAAAACGCGAGGGATCCAAGAAAAATTGTTAGGACGATAAGAGTTATTCATCCGCGAAAATGAACATAACCTTCAAAGTCTCGAATTTCAAAACGAATAATTTTCATATTTCAGCATCAAAAGATGAAAAAAGGCTAGAAATATGAAACCCCTGACCTAAAATGAACCTTAAAAGATAAGTTTTAATTTAAAAAACAAAACACAATAAATTCAATAATGCTATCCAAGTGCTCAAAAATATATATATTTTAGTTGTTGTGAAAATACTTTTTTCATCATCTTGTACGTTTACATATTTAAAATGATGTGATAAATAAGTTCAAAAAATAATGAGTATTATTATAAGGCCACTTATAAACTACATACGTTACCTTGTTGAGAGGAGTAGGGGATCACCCCAAAAACTGCGGGTGCTAACAGGAGGTGGGGAGAGGTGTCCTTGGAAGTAACGTAACGAAATCGGATAACATTAAGCGGGCTTCCTTATGATTAATTTTAAAACTATTTTTTAATTTTCCGAAAGATAACCCTACAACGCAACGATACAGTTGAATAATTACTTGATAAGTTTGAAAATCACTTTCATATTACAGAATTCGAACTCTTTTCAATATGAACTACTTTTCCAATTTTTAAAAATTATTTTTTATTTTTTTCCCCACCACTTTTGGGTGGAGGGTCGAAAATAGCATAAAAATGCCAACATAGCTTTTGAATGGCCACTATAGTAAGGTATAAAATTTAATAAAATAAGAAATAAAATTTTGTTTGATTAGCCCGCAACTACACTAAATCTGAAGGTAACGTTTTTGCTAAACTGGTATTTAATTGATATACAAACATCTGTATCAATATAAAGAAACTTAAGATTGTTACATTCTTAGATCACTGTGTCGCAGATATATAGACTCCATACATAATTGACTTAGATATTCTTATTTTTTATAGAGAAAATATCAAATGAAATGGAGAAGCGTCATAAAAGGAACCTTTTCCTTTTCAAAAGTGAGTTTACTGAATTTTTTTAAAAAAGGGACTTGAACACAGTGACTAAATGTAATTTGAGTAACTGTGTGGCAGCCCTGGCTATATTAAATGGACTACGTTGAAAATGCAACCTAATGACAGTATCTTCTATGTATGTATCTATGGATGTGTAGGGAGATAGTCATGCTAGAAAAGCACAATACATAAGGGTGCGGTGTAGCGTTCACTATTCACATGATTCGACTAGGCTCGCGTGATTCTGAATCGCCGTGGGGTCGGTTCACGTGTTTCTGGAATAGATGCACACAGTGGTAGCGGCAGTGGCGTATCGCTGCGAACTTGCTAGCAGTAAACAGATTATCTCGGCTAATGAAAACGCAGCTCGAGCGCGGCTTTGCTGGTATGGCAGAGCCAGTCTCGAGGGTGCTACACGCGGTTTCCCCGGATGCGTTTCGCATTCAGCCATCCAATGGAAATTATGGTAACGCTCCTAGCTTGTCTGACTACCTAGACAAAAGTGCGATTCTACGATTCTCACACTGTTTAATTCATCCCGACCATCCATGCGCAAGTAATCGTTCGCAAAGAGAATAAAGCTGCTCTAACAATGAATGTTGTTACCTTACTGCCTCTTGGCACGATGCATATATTATTCTCGCGAACCATGAGAAATCCAAGCACATTTTCAATGATGAAAACCATAAAAGATCGTCCTCTACTTTTTTCGAAACAACTTTTTTCTCAGATGTAACTACAGTCTGTTCAACTAGAAACGTTCCTCGACTTTTCGAAAATTATTAGAGATTTTTGAAAGTTTTTTTTTCAAATTAAAGTACATTCGAAGGACTAATGCACTGTTGCCAAGTCGTCCCATTATCGCTTGAATCGTATAAGAGAGCAGACGTGAGCGAAAATGAGTTCTGCGTACACCAAACGGTTTGAAGCTGAAAAAAAAACGGTTTGCTGAAAATCCCTACCGTGACTGGCCGAATGTCATTTCTTCAGATGAAGCGTTTTTCTTTGTTCCTATAAATTTTGACTGATCTACCGCTGGTACTCAATTTATTCAGCGAACCGTTAAACACCCAGTGAGGGTCCATGTTTGGGGATGCTTCTCTAAGCGCGGTTTTTGGTGTTTAGAGCTCATCACCGAGAACATCAATGCTCAGAAAATGCTCAAAATATATAAACGTAGTCTTCTATGGTTTGCTACAAAGATGTATGCAGCCCATACTCTCAAGATTTGGAGATATATAACGAAAAACTTGCATATTTGCTTTTTCAGAGATGCACATTTCCTGGAATATATTTTCGTTTTAGATTTTCTCACTTTAACATATTCAGATTTACTGGAAACCTAGAAAAGTACTCAAGCAAATAACGAATACAAATATGAGAGTAAAAACTTACTTCGTGTTTCTGCAGTTCGGCTTATAAATTTGCACAAGAACTCACCTGAAACCGGAGCAGGTTTCGATCCGAATTCGGTACATTCCGGCCGAGATCCGACTCGGAACCGTAACAACGATGTACAGGGTTTCAAATCCTTGGAATTAATTATAAATGAAATTACTAGTGAATTGATCAATATTTTCATTAATTTACTTCAGTAAAATGAAATTGTGTTTTTTTTTACTATTTCATCAGTGAAATGCTAAAATCTTCCTATTTCGTTATTCGAACGCTAAGGTACTCATTAAATTAGTAAAATCTTCACTAATTCAAATGTAGAGAGTACTAAAATGCAATTATTTTACTCTAGGCATACATTTTTATAACATAATAGGATAGGCAATAATTATAATCACCAATGTAAATGACGTGAAGGATACCTGTCTGACTGCAACGACTTATACTACTGAAAAGTAAGAACGCAAAGAAAACTGAAAAGAATGAAATGAGAAGAGGAGAAAAAATAGATGATGGTGGGGCCAACCGATTCATAAACCCACGCTGAGCACAATTACAGCAATTAATCAAATTGTCTTCGTAACAACGATGCAGTGTAATACGTCATAACATTCCCCGTTCATCATCCCAACCCCCACTCCATGGTACTGTTAGTGCGCCTGGAAACTGCTGTCACGCGTGACAGTGGTTAAAGTTTTCCCTTTGCATTCCGTACGATAAAATATCACCTTACATAACTTTTCTAAAGTAAAGGCGAAACTGCAAGAAACGAAAATTTATTACCTTTACGGTTATAGATAAAATACTTAGAGTAGCGTTCGACACATTAAAAATAAAAAGTGATGTTTCTAACTAACAATTGTTGCTTCACTAACATCAAATTGTTAATAAAAATTTAATTAGAATAAAAAGTCATTCTTAATGGCTGAATAAATTTGAAATGCATTACGCTTAAAGGTATTTTTTGATTATAGGACTACTTTTAAATACTGGTTTAATGCACACCACTTTTCGACAATAATTAACGTATCAAATGCAATAATTATACAATTTTAATAATCAGGTATTAGCGGAGGCTAAAATAAAAATCCATTCCTAATATTGAATTGTTCAAATTTCTACATGAATAATGATTTTGTGATATGTGAAGTCAAGTGCTGATCGAGATACACAAATCATATGCATAACCGCTCTAACATATCATCATGCAACTAGCTGGAGTGCAAACTTTTACTACTCGGTGTTTGGAAAAAATAAGATGGAGGTTTCAGGTAGAAAGAGTTGTGTGTCACCCCTTGCCAAACAATCCGAGACCAGTCAAACGCGCTACGCGCCAAGCGAGGCGCATCCGTTCCATCTCCTCTTGTTTTTTTTATTCCTTTCTGTTTTTCGTTTTGCTTTTTTTGTTTCCTCACTCCCTCCACTAGCATCATTGTTTCCACCCACTCGCGATCGGAACCAAATTTATGGCGAAATTGTTAAACGGCGTTCGAAGAATTTGCAAACTACCAGCGACTATTTCACTAGCGGTGGATTTATGCCTTCACTACCGAAGAGTTATTCCCGCACTTTCAGCAAGGTGGTATGAAAAGGTTAAGTTAGGTACCAGTTTCTGTTATTGATTTGCAATTTTCAAATTTATTTTTGGAACCTTGACTTTTTATATGAATGTCTTAACATTGTTAGAAGAGAACATAATTTGTAATTAAACTCATGTGATTCACTTGGAATTTTTTTTTGTTTTGATAAATCAAATTTTCGTGAAATTAACGAAATTTTACTTAACAAGATTTTTTTCTAAAATCAATCAAATTCAGTCAACAAAACTTTTCTGTTGAAGGAACACAATATGTTTCTGAGTGTTTTTTAAATCAACAGAACTGTAAATTTCAAATAATGAAATTTTAAAGTATTTCATATTTTATATAAATTTATTTATATTGTTAGAAAATGTAGAAATTTTAACGACTTCTTTCACAGTCAAAATACTTTGAGTCTATTTCTATTTTTGTATGCACGAAAACGCTGGACGTGAAAAGCCCAGAGAATTTCCATCTCCCATCTCTACATGGAACACCTGAGGCCGCGATTCGTCAGTATCAGTGCATCATGGAAATAGAATCACGTTATTAATACCCCACCCTGAAGAGAGGGGCAAGGGGAGAGGTGGGTCACGTGCTGGGTTGTAGAACAAGTGGTGCCGCACTAAAAGTGACGGAGACGATGAGGATTGGAAGTCGCACGGAAAATTACCGTCTGTAAAAATTCGAAGGATTTGGCACGAACGACATCTGACAAAATATTAGGTTTCTGAAAAGTCGCAAGTTTTCTTCCAGCGTACCCCTCACACTATAGTCTCTTGTCTTGGCGACGGAAGCATGAATGCACCATCGTTAAGTAAATCACGCAGACCGGGTGCGACCAAATTTAATGGACGGACGCGCGTGTCACATCGTAAGTTTCACGGATGGCGCTGAACTGATTCACAATAATATAATGTACAAATTGAATACGACAATTTATTGCTCCTCGGAGCCAATGCAGGCGTCAAATCGTTATGCTGGATCGTAATGAATTGCCACGATATTTCTCACATGACCCATATTCCTCAAATTTAGGCTTCCCGAATTATTAAAATGTATATATTGCTTAAAATATTAAATCATAATCTTATAATAATAATGCACTGTTGCCCTTTTCGGTATTTTGATGTTTTTATTCAAATATCGCCAATATGTCTTCATCTAAAAATAACACCGGCTCTTAGTGGAACCGCGGTGAATAACATTTATGACTGGTTTCACGACCGTGAAATGGGTGGTAACAGGGCACGAGGAAATCGCAATGACAGGCCGCCGAAAACCTCGTGTGTCTTGAGAACACGAAACGATCCAGGAATGATAGCTTTCTGCATCCATCTCACAAGTGCCTTGACATATTTTTGGCACGCTGTTATGGCTTTAAGGTTACGAACCAGGGATATATTCTATATCAATCTCTCCTGTGTACTGCTAGAAAATATTTAAAGCACTCTGAAATTTGCTTCTACCAGAAACATAGATCTCTAGGTCATCCATATAAAATACATGACTGACCTTACGCTTGCGATGATTAGTGTCGCCACAAAGGTAACCAGAAGAATTTCATAGTGCGGTAGATATAGGCAGAAGTGTGATGCAAAAAAGCAGAGGACTCATGGTGTCGACCTGAAAGACGCCCCTATGGAAGGTGACGTTGTTCGTTGTCACGCAATATTTTCCAGATGAGATAGTAAATCTAGTTTTCCAAAGGGGCATCAATCTCTCTATGCACCTCACTATCTGTGGATGAATCTTCAAGCTTTCCAATAGGCAGATGATAAGTTTAAGAAAAGTCGAATCGAAGGCTTTCCGGTAGCCAATCCAAGCCATTTCCAGGACGCGCTGATGGACTGCTGCGTCTTTACAAATGCACCTGTATATTATCAGGTTATCTCGGCATCCTGCTACACCATTTTTCGAGCCACGTTATTCGTACATATATCACCACACAGGCTCAATTCCTCGAACAATCATGTCGTTCATGACATCTGTAAAGATCTTATACAGTGTGTTCTAACAAGTTATATTGGCCTATAATTCGCTGGGTTAGACAAGTTGCCTTTTTCGGTAGTATAGTGCAACCTAACACCAGCCACTGAGGAATGGGCGTTTCCGACTTTAAATATGAGGTCAACATGTGGACTAGATGTTGGTACGTAAAAGTAAAATTCTTCCACCAGTAGTTCTTGATACCATCTGGTCCTGCAGCGGAAAAGTTCTTCGAAACACTCAGTGCTTTTTTCTCTTCAGCAGTAATTGATGGACATTCCTCCTCAGACGTTGTAAGGTTGTCGCAAAACTCCTTTAAGCGGATGCTATTATCTTGCCAAATCACACCTATGGCCACATCTCACGAACGTGCAATGGTTGGCTATATATTGTTATGAACTTATTACTATTTTATGTACAAATTGTAGTTTCATTGAAAAGTGAATGTCCATCGTTGTATATGGTTTAAAAGTGAAGATTTTTTAAAATTGTAGAATAACGTCACACAAAAAAACGATAGAATAAAAAAGAAAAAAAAATAACTGCGTTCATAAACATAAATGTAAAAATTGTAACAAAAAAAAACATACGCCGATCAAATCAGCAGACATATGCAACCAAGAAATAGGGAACACGAAGGATCTATGAAAAAAACGAAACTAAAACAGCCAAAGCTAAACATGCTTATGACGTTGTACATAACTTTGACGTCGATTTAAATAACTTTGACATTTTTGAATGTGAGTCTAATCTTGACAAACGTTTATCTTCTTTTAGAAATGAAACAGATATTGAATCGACCCAATTATATCGGATATTCAAGGCTTAAATCCCAAATACAATAATTTAGTTGCATAAATGTACATTAAAAAAATTTGAATTTGCATTTTTTATATACGTATATAGTACAGTTGTGTTAAGATGACGTAACCGCATGTTTGGATCCAGTTAAAACCTATTTAATAATTAAGGGCTAACATAATGCTAATTTAATGCCCTATTGCCAAATTTAATGCTTCACTATTTTTCAACAAACCAGGGGTTACGCTACCTTAACTTTCAGCTGAGGGAACCCCGTGTGCAATAAACATGGAATCGAGTTGTATCATATCACATAATTAAGGGCTCATTTAATGCTAATTTAATGCCACACTGTCAAATCTAATGCTTTACTATTTTTTCAGAAAACCTGGGGTTACACTAGCCTAACATTAAGTTGACGGAATCCCCGGTCTTTTGAAAAAATAGTGGAGCATTGAATTTGTCAAAAGGGCATTAAATGAGTATTAAATGAGCCCTTAATTATTTGATATGGCAGAACTCGATTCAACGTTTATTTCAAATGGGGTTCCGTCAACTTAATGTTAGGCTAGCGTAATCCCAAGTTTAAAAAAAATAGTGGAGCATTAAATTTGGCAATGGGGCATTAAATTAGCATTAAATGAGCTCTTAATTATGGTATGGTCAGATTTACAATTTGTGGATAATTTTTATTAAGTCTGGTTTTTCAGTATTAGGGGTGGCTTTTGGAAAATAATTTTTTGGATTTTCGAGAGCATTAAATGAGCCCTTAATTATGTGACATGCCAGAACTCGATTCAACGTTTATTTCACATGCACTCAGAAAAAATTTTGGTTGATTTAACAAAAATTTGGTTGGATCAAACAAATAAATATATTGCTATATGGTCAATCAAATGTTCGGTTGATTCAATCAAATACTTTGTTTGAATCAAAAAGCGTCGTATCAACGGTCGTGCAAATTATATTGAAAAAGCTCTTCTTATTAATTGAAACTCTTGATAAGCATCACTTGCAGCAACAGGAAACCGAACTTTCACCAAATATGATAAAAAGGCTTTTTCCATTCCTTTTCTTGGGGTTCTTATACATCAATTAAGAATTTCTAGGTTAGATTGCCTGCACCGCAGAACTAAACTGCAACCTGCGAAATAAATGTTGTACTAAGATTCATAATCTTCCGGATGTTGTTACAGACTCCAGTTTTACAATAAATTTGACACTTTGAGTGTCCCGGTGTTCGTAGAACTCATTTTTTCATAAATTGATGACACGATGCACGATCTTTTCGACACGTTTCGGCGTACGAACTGGGCACTAGCGTGGGCTGACGTACTCTGTTTTTGTATGCCTAGTGTAGTTAATGGAAGTATTTGGTTCAATTAACCAAATTATTTCGTTAATTTAAATCAATTTTTTCTATGAAATGATATATTCCGGTCAAAAAATGTATTTGGTTAAATCAACTAAGCATACTCAAATAAATAATTACTTTGAATTGAGCAAATTAGTTCGTTGTGTTTTCTAAATAGAATCAAAGGTTTTTTTAAGCTGACCGAATTTTTTAGTTTCAACTAACAAAGTAAGTTAAACAAACTGGTTTGTTGAATCAAGTCAATATTTTCTCTGAGTGTGGGGTTCCGTCAACTTAATGTTAAGCCAGCGTAACCCCAAGTTTAAAAGAAAATAGTGGAGCATTAAATTTGGCATTGAGGCATTAAATTCGCATTAAATGAGCCTTCAATTATAGTGTGATCAGATTTAAAATTTGTGCATAATTTATATTAAGGATGATTTTTCATTATTAGAGGTGGCTTTTGGAAAATAATTTTTTGTGGTGTTTCGAGAGCATTAAAAAAGCCTTTAATTATGTGACAGGACAGAATTCGATTCAAAGTTTATTTCACATGGGGTTCCGTCAGCTTAACGTTAAGCTAACGTAATCCCCGGTTTTTTGAAAAAATACTGGAGCATTAAATTTGGCATTAGGGCATTTAATTAGCATTACATGAGCCCCTAATTATGAAATAGGTTTTAACTCGATTCAAAGATGTGGTTACGTCAGCTTAACACACCTATATACTTCGCTGACCTAAAACCCATTAAATCAAGTACAAATTGGCAATCATGATTCTTTAATTTAACTTGCCACAAGTCTGCATACATCCCTTTTCTTAAATGTGAAATAAATAAATAAATTTGCTCAAGGATTTATTTCCTGTAAGTATGGATGTTCAATAAGATATGCTCTTTTATAAACAGTATTTATATATAAAACTCTTTTGATACTTGTAGACGAAACAAAATTTAAAACTGTTTAAGGTTATGACGTTATAATTTTTAAAAAAGTTTCCCTTTTACGCGCGTATTCTGATGGGATGGGTAAAACAAACGAATATTTTTTTATTGCTTTTTTCGATAGTTTTTGGTCATAGGATTAATACTCCACATTCATTTTAGGCGATTCCTTTCTCTCTGACTAATAATAATGCTTCAGAGTAGAGGACGAAATTGCGTGCGCTCAATAAATGAAACTGTAATTTCCGTATAAAATAGTAATAAGGTAG
>JAWWLR010000158.1:71931652-71943683 GCA_035041075.1 Acraspis erinacei | reverse complement strand
AAAAATTAGTTAGAAAATTAATCATTTTTGTAAAAAATGAAACATTATTTTGAAATATAGTTTTTTTATTGAAATTTAATTTTTTAGACTATTTTGTTTAACATGTAACTTTTTTTATGAATATCCAAATATTTTGTAAAAAATTTATTTATTCGTTTGAAAAAGTCCTTTTTGTTATAAATATATTTTTTAATATAAAAATATAATAATTATAAATATATAATTATAAATATATATTTTTTTAGATGAATATCCAAATATTTTGTAAAAAATGTATGCACTGTGTTGAAAAAAGTCCTTTTTGTTATAAAATTAATATTTTGTTGTTGAAAATTGAACATTTTTGTTAAAAATTCCTTTTTTTGTTGTTGAAAATTTATCATTTTAATTTATATCACATCTCTTTCGTTTAAAATTGAACTTCTCTGTGGGAAATTTTTTTTTTTTGACAAACATTAAGTTTTGGAACCGAAAACTTAGCTATTTCATTTTGGACTGAAAATTTATTTGTTTAAAAAAACAGTATGGGCATATTTAACCAGAATTCTCTTTGATTTAACCATTTTTTGATTGCCTTTTTAGTTAAAAATATCGATTTTGTAGTTAAAAATTCAACTATCAGATTGAAAATGTATTTATTTCTTTATTTGTTAAAAAACTATTTCATTCGAATAGATTTATTAATTTAGTTGAAAATTGATCTCTTCTGGTAGAAATTTGATCTCTTTGGTGATAAAATTTCAACAATTGAATTGAATTATTTTATTCAAAATTCAACATTTTGCATAGAAAGTCGTTTCTTTTCGTTAAAGTTGTGTATGAAATTTAATTATGTGGCCTAAAAATTCTATGTTTTGGTAAAAAATAATTAAATGTTTTGAAAATTTAATTAATAATAATTATCTGTTTATTTGGTTGAAAAATGAACTTTTTGGTATTTTTCAATCATAATTAATTAATTTTAATTATTGAATTAATCCAATAAAATTGTAATGATTAATTAATCTTGAAAATTAAACATTTCGGAAGGCCTTTTTAACCTCATTGAATAAAAATCCATCCAGATCAAAAAGTAAGCTCTACCTATGTAGAAATTCCGAAAGGGATTTAGTAGGATCGTGGATAGATTTCCCTTCTTCTAATCGGGCGCTGTTCAGGGAAAATGTATAGGGCCTGACTAGTTCTGCAATGCTGTTTTAGCCAAATTCTAGCTAGAACTTCTGAGCAGGCCCTAAAGAGAATGTCTTTTTAGCGCTCCACGATTGTTAGGGCCCTCCTCCAGACCCTTTCTATTACCTGATGAATATTTAATTTATATGACTCAAAAGGTATTCAAAAAATAAAAATTAATTGATTGCGAGCATTTTGAATTTAAATATTAATGGTCCTATATAATGCATATATTACATTTTTAAACATTATATTACAAATAAAATTTCTAACATAAGCTACAGCTCAACAAATTTTAAACTATCTTTTTCTAATTAAATATTTATTAATATACGACCTTATTTAAATGCAAAAGATATAAAATGTTAACAGGAATATCAATAAAATAATTTTTAAATAAATAATTTTAATCGATTAAAATTTTTTTCGCGTAATATTTCATTCTTCCGTTGCAGACTACTTTAAAACTTTTTACAATTTGGGTGGTTTTTAGGTGTTTTAGATGATTTACAACGTTTAAGATATACATACAATGTAATTTTTTCTGAATATTTACAAATTTTCATAAAGATGAAACTTAGAATTTTTTCTTTAAAAAAATGGAAAACAATTTCTTTTTGCGGAAGTTGTATTTATAGTTTTTAGATATTTTATAACACATGTACTCTACTTTAAACGTAATTTAAAAATTTTTTAAATCTTCATACTGTCGTCATAGTACTGCGACGATCGTGGGGCCAGCTATTAGCCAGTATTAGACGAACTGACGATTATCTGTACATGGTGACCAGTACCAAAGAAAAATTTCATTAGTGCCCTAAATCAATTTTTCGAGCGAAACGAGTTTAAGTACTCATAAAAACATTATTTCTGTATACTGAGACATTCAAGAACCTCAAAATCATATTTTAGGCAATATAAGATTTTTGGAGTTCTCTGGTTGGGGCCCCATTAGATAGAGATTGATTTGCCATATCTATACGAAGCATGGAGTTTTCTTCACTAAAACCTTACAGGGCACCCATCCGTTTTTTCTAGACTAGATATTCTGATTGCGACCCCAAAAAGTTTTTTCTAGACTAGATATTCTGATAGGGGCCCAATCAGAACCAGACTTCAAATAGGGAAAGATGGGGAAATTTCTGCACGGGTTGGTCGTAGGTTCGTGCTTACTGTCTTTTGTTTCATGAAGCTCTAAACGTTCTAGATGGGATTCATATCATGAGATTTTTCCGGTCAGTCGAGAACGGTGACTTTTTTCGACCTAAAAACGTGCTAAGTCGTCTGGCGAATCTGGAAAATCTATCGAACTAGGAGTTTAAAAACACCTGAATGCTCAAAGTACTTACAATAAATGACAAAAATAATGTGAAAATTGTAATTTTTTAGCTTGGATCTAATAATATGACAAGGCACTGTATAAAATATCTCCGCCTGTACAAAACATGATCAATATGCATTACTAATAACACCTCGTATGTTAATGTTTTGTAGAATAATCCTTCTAATTTCGTAACAACTTTATAATCAAGATAATATGATTACTACCAGCCGGCAACCTTAACCTTGCAAAATATGGCTGTGCGGCAATCTTCATGAGCAACATCAAAGAACAAACTTTTATAGTAGATCAAAAAATTTTATAACAACTTTCTTGCAAAATCGTGATTTAAAAAACTGGCGCAGCAAAAAGCAACAGGCTTATTACAATTGAGACAGATTTGTCAAAAACATTGTTTCTAAAGCCACAGCAATTTTTGACATCAACACCCTTATACAATCGTGTTCGGTAACCTTATAACTAATAAAATTTCACATATTATTGTTATAGAATAATCCTGCTACATTCGCTAATAGTGCCGCAAAGACAAAACTTGAAAATATGAAATAACAGAAGTGTTTCTTTTCCTTGGTTGAAGGATGGTGAAGAACGCTGAAAGTTTTCCTAAAGTTATGTTAATAAGAAGCGGAAGAGTTAAAACGAGAGAACAAACGTGAAGAAAACAGTATGACTCGGTTAGCGTATAGGCAGGATTGTTACTTTACATCCAATATTCAACAAAGGTTCATTCGAATCATCCTTACACTCCAGCATGAAACACCGAGCGACGCATGCAAATGTCCAGTGACAAATGATCTTGTTATTCTCCTGGCTCTTCTTACTCTACCTAGGTATTATATCGCGCCGCACACCTTTGCGTTTGAGGAATTTCTTTACCCTCAACATCCAGGCCCTTCAATTTTGAAAATATTTAAAACCTAATAATTGATGCTAGGTCAGTAATTATAAAGACGAAAACTCTTAGTCATGTGGCACCTGAAGAAATTTCGCTTGAGAGATCTTATGGCCAGAAGCGAAAGGTTAATTTGATATCCACTTTCTTAAAGATCAAGTCACCTTTGTGACTTTCGGTCAAGTTAAAGGATCCAAGTTTCTACACCGCTTAGTACCGCGTGCCAACGTATAATTAGTGAGTCATGATATTTGAAAAGAAGTGTAAGATTGATACCAGCAACACGTAAGAGAGTGCGAGGAAAATAAATTATGGCTGGCAATTAGTAGCCACACGTTTATACACGTTCAGAACTGAACGCTTGAGTAGCCTTTAAAACATCATTATCTGTTGTCGCCTGAAATTTTGTTCTCGTATCGGGATAAATATTTGTAGGTAGTGGCTTTTAATTTTATCATACGTCTTATCGCCTATCAGCTGGGGTTTACAGCTTACACTGAGCATCGATGACTCTTATTTGCTCGTAGTCTTGTATTTATTCTAATGGATGCGAGCTGAATTTATGCAATGCTAATCAGTCGAGGGCTGTAATTCGTGAAGGTCGCGATCGAGTGTAGTGGGAAGAGAAGAGGCGGTATGAGAGGTAGGAGGATACGGCAAATGGCCAAATTACAGAGAAAGATTCGAAGGAGTCGCGACAAGGGTACTGCAATTTTTGAAGACGTGACACTGCAAGTCCGCGGCCAGCCTTGTCGAGTACTTTCAGAGAAGATGAAACTGCTTGGGGTCAGTGGGGCCGATCCCTTTGCTCATTTATGGCGTCAGTGATATGCAAGTGGTAGAACTTTATTCCCACAATCCTTGCATACATGGATTATAAAGCCTTGTATCTGATATACTTTGGTAAGTACCAATGCTTTTATCATTTTTTCATTTCTCGCCGTCATGGGGAAATACACGAAAACCTCTTACATAAATTACGAAACACTCATTATAAAAGCATCGATCTTTGAAATTTTCCTTTTCATTTTTTTTTTTTCATTTTGAAAAGGCTATAACTCTGACAATTTTATTTTTATCGAAAAAAAGGATTTTGAAAACGATATAAGTCTGGTAATTTGCATTTAATCAAAAAAAGTCATATAGATAAATTGTTCGTATTTCCATGTACTATAAACAGCCTCTCATGAAATTTTCAAATTTTGAAAACAGTGGTCTCAACAATTTTCAAAATTCTCTAACTTTCTGAATTTTTATCCAAAATGGCTGGTTAACGAACTCGTTCCATCTTTTCAGGCATTAAAGAAGTATGCGAAGGCAGAGTCCAATCTGATCAATCTATCTAAATTTATCGTGCTAACAGACAGACAGACATTTCGTAAACATCGTTTTTTTCTGACTCAGGGGGCCTCAAAACGTGGAGATTTGATGAAAACCGACAAAATTAAATTTTACATCAAACCAATACCTTCTTATTACGATGAGAATGTAAAAACGAATTGAGGTGACGAATGCAAGAACTCAACAAGCGCTCGAAACCGCGTAGAAGGATTGTCCACCCGGAAAAATCTATCGATAAAAAAAGGGCCGAAATGTAAAACAAAATATACATTCGTATTCAGCTTAAATTTACAACTGTAAATAATAGTATTGTCTGAATAACAGACACGAAATTTTTAGAAGGAATTCTTTTTATTTTGTCCCCTAAAACTTAAAAATAATTTTTTTTTTTAGAATTATTTCATATTTTTTTACTAAAATCTTCATCGTTATTTCAGATAAATCTGCCTATGAAACAGTCTATTTTTTATGAGCTCTAAGTTATCAGAAAAAATAGTTCGAAGCAAGTGAATTTATACCTGTATAGCAATAATGCCATTCAAATATTTTTAACTTGCCTTCACGAACTTGACATATTAAAAAAGCATACAAAGTCGACATTTAATTATTTTCCTCAAGTTATATCAGTTTTTTCGACTACTAGATTAGACCATTAAATATCTATGATAATAATGTGAAAATATTTTCTAGTATACCTTAATATGTGTCTGTATAGTGAGAAATGTACTTTTGAACAATTTTATTTTACCAAAGTGTCTTTAAAAATGAGGGTGTGTCTAGTCGGCTCGAAAAATTGGGAGAGTTGGACAAGAGGATTGACTAGTCAGCCTAAAAATTCGAGACGACTAGCCAAGTTTCTGAACAATATTTTATTATTTATCCCAAATTTGGGAACAGGCAGACATTCTTAAAAGTTCATAATAAATTTATTTAAAATAATTTTTAATAGGTTTTTACTATATATTTTGATGAAACAGTCTCGACCTTGTATTTATGTTTTACTATATAGTCACAAATTAGGTTACAATAGAAAAAATTTCACTCAATGCAGACATCGAAAATCGAGGGGCATTTCACTCAGGATTCGAAAGCAGGATTCACGAATTATTCCGCCCGAAATCAGGCCGTGATCAGGCCGGAATCAGGTGGAAATCTGTAAGAGTTCTGAGTGAAAAGAATCCTAATGATTCTCAAGGAATCCAAAATAAATCCAATTTAATGTGCGCATGAATCCTGAGTAAGATACCCCTCGTCCAAAATTTTGTTTATCGTGAAATAAACAGCACTGTTTCAGCTTTATATAGTTTTTTTTGTATCCAAAAATCAATATAAATTATTTTAATGTCAACCTTCTTCATATATTATTGTTGATATATATTAAAGGTACATTTCTGATAACATATATTTCATCATCACACATTTCATCAGTAAATACTTTAAAGATATTATTATTAAACAGGCATAAATTAACTTGCTCTAAACTGAATCTGCAAAGCGAATCCAAAAGAAATTTTTTTTAACGAAACTTTAGTACAGTGTTTTTTACTCCCCAAAAAAGTTTCATCTCTATATTAGAACTAAAAATGAACAAATACATTTTTATCGATACGCCCTACTTTACAATATTTCAAATGAAGAAAAGATTCGAATCCCAGAATTTGTAATAAAAGGTCCATTTAAACCGTAATTCCAAATCTTGCAACCGAATTTCACTTTATATCCAGAATCTATGACATTGAAAATCTCTTGGTTACGAGGAATAGACCTGCATGTTACGACACAGCAGAATGTCCCATCGTTATGCGATATTTCGTATACAGACTGTATCCAGGTATCTTGAACATGCAGTTCGCGGTAGATCCTGAAAGATGGATGGTGTCACCGATACGTGGGGGTTGGCATCGTAAAATTAAAAATTAAAAATTCGTGTTTCACGGAGTTATTAATGCGAGGTTATCAGAGAGGGCATCATAACACGGTTCTTCGCGCATTCAAGATTTTTACACCTTGAATCTGTCCGTGGCTGCTTCGATTTTTCTATTTTCATCCTCCATAACACTTATTCATCCTTTATTCGTCTTCGCGCCAGCCGATTTCTCTTCTTTCATTCGTCGAAGGTCGCTGTGCTGTCGCCGGCACATAAAGAAAACCCAGAATTGCATTCGCGTTTATTGCACACGTCGAAGGCGGAAGTGCGGATGAGCAAGTGCGGTGGACGAACGAGACGTTTCCGTATCTCGTTCGCAATAAAAGGCACCCACCGTGTAAAAAATTTCTTAAACTTCCTGTGGAATGAAAAATCATCCTTTCTTGACCCTTTCTATACACACCCGGTATGGTTTCTTTTTTCATTTTTTCTCTCATTAAATTCTTTTTTATCCCTCGAATTTGATCCTTTTTGTTGGATAATTTTTTTGCCAAGTGCTTTTAAATAAAAAGTTTGTGAAACAATAAAAGTGGATAATTTCTAGGTACAATATGAAATATAAAAAGTTCGGGTTTTATGATTTTTACGAACTTTATGCGAGAAGTTTGAATTCATGTTCTTGTTAAAGGGAATTTAATTTTAAAAGAGAGAAACAATCATTTATTATGACTTATTGAATTATCGGTTTCAACTTTTTTCTAGAACAGCTGCAAAACTATAATTACTTTAATCTCCCCCGAATTGTGGAAAAACTTACCAAAATTCTATTAAAATGACGTCTTGTTTTCAAATTAACTAGGGACCCATGATATCCAAAGATCATTTCATATAGTGCAATTAATTATCAATGAACATCACTAGAAATGGCATCTTCTACTTCATATTCTGACATCTCCATTTCTCTCTCACTCTCGGACCACTGCAACAGGCGTCTCGCGACCTGTCCGTAATTAATTATTAATTAAATTTTAATAGATAATCTGTCCAAATGGCGAAAATTTTGCTTAATTCATCGTATAATCATCATACATATAGTCATCATCACGATTCAAAAATCACTCCATCGACTTCAGCCGAAGTTAAAAAATAGGCCCAAGCGATAGAAAGTTTCTTAAATCTGGCAGGGTGAGAAACTTTTTGAGGCCTTTTTGAGAAGTGCGTAACGAAAACTAAATACGCATTTTTGAGGAGAAATTTACGTAAACATAGGTCTGCGTTCTTAAAATAGGGAACTATGGTTGAAAGGAGGTCAAAAATGAGTTCAGTTTAACTGGAAGTGAACTTGACCCTGAAGTCCTTTCACATGTAAACAGCAGCCTCGACGAGCATGGCCGTACAAATCTCCCCGGGCTCCATTCATAAGTCTGCATCTTTGCAAGCATCATCACTCCATTTAATAGCAACGGAAACGTAGCAAAGAACGAGGACGAGGTTACAGCTCGTCCAACATTGAGACTGAATTCGCCTCAATTTCTCTCAGAACTAGGGACGAAAATAATTATTGCACTCCTGCTAGTAATATAACCAAGCTTTTCTTATGTAATTCGCTGGGAAGAAAATCTAAGTAATGCACAGTTTTTCACAGACAAATTCAGCATTTCTGAGCCCTTGCACATTAAAAAGCGTGCTGACCGACGGCCAGGAAATCCGAATCAATTGAAAGTCAGTGTAGATATGAAGTTAGTCAAAGCATGTTAATTTTCTGCCCAGTTCGCCCGATTCAAAGCGTAATACTTTGGCCTTGGATGCTAACCCTATTCAACTGATTGGTCGAGAGGCAGTTGAGAGGCCGCAGCCCGTTTCCACCCTCGCGGCCTCGAAAAGAACGCATTATGACACTTTTCTCTTACGTGATCCGTGTTCTGAGCCCCCGGCAGCAAAAACTTTATAGCTTTCAGGTACATTGCTCGAAATTAGAATACACAGTTTATTATGTCTTGGGAACAAACTGCTTTTAATGGAAAGAATCTCCAAGCACGGAGTACTAAAAACTGCTTCAAATGCAATTCAATAAAATACATATACCCTTACACAGAAAAAATTCCTAGCAACAGAAAAACCTTATGAAGCAATCTTTTATCATCAACAGGTGTTAGGTTTACAAAAAATTGCTAAACAACTGAGATGACGGATCGATTGAGGGCACATACATTTTTTCTGCTCAAGCGGGATGAGTTCTTGTACTTTTCAAAATTTGTTTAAAACATCAATTTTTAGAAATTCAATTACTTCAATAAATTTGCTTGAATTTAGTCAAACAATATTTTCAGAATTTTTCTTTTTGTACTGTCTGGGTTAATTTGCGCTTGCGCCGAAATAATGTATGCGCCTTTATTCGTTCCGGCATCTCAATTATATACATCAACCTTTTTTAAACATTGTTTTAAACAGACAAATTAAAATGATTTACTCAGAATCATACAGATATACAACGACTTTGAATACAATTTCAATTATTAGGTCGCACTCACGAAAAAAAAGTCTTCAAATTGGATCATTTGGTAGTTTATTAATTTTAAGATTTAGAGCGATAATTATTAGTTATTTTAAAATTTGCTCTATTGAAAAATTTGTACAAAAATACAATCTCAGAATAACAGTGTCTGGAAAATGGACACAATAATATTAGAACTTATACTTCTACTGTGCCGTATTTTCTTATAAATATTCATTTGTATGCTAAACAGCTAAAGCACCGCGACAGGCAAAGGTCGTCTATCGACAGAGTTTGCAACCACAAGAGGTTTCGTATTGGCACTAAACCAATATCGTGCGTGTATTATTTCCGTATAAATATTCATTCGTGAAATAGCATCGAGGGCAAAAGAATGATCGATAACATTTTCCAGGTAGAGCTACATATTAAGTTATACCTTATGCTCCCGAATCCGCTTTTATATAGACGAGCCTGTCGCAGAAATAGTTTGATGTGCGACGATCTTATCGTTATTCTCACTCGAATCACTTTATTTAAAATACGGAATACTGATGTATACATATAAAAGTAAATGTAGGAGTAAATATAAATCTAAATGTAAATGTAAACACGGATGTAAATAAAAATAAGGCGCAAATGTATGTGCATATATGGCTAACAGCAGCCTTTAGTAGGCAAGGGTAGTTCGCATTGCACTTAGAAGTACCATGACAAAGAGATTTGCAAGTTCGATACTATTTTCAATTCCGAGCTTCTTTTCCATTACATAGGCTGTGATTCAGCCGTAGAATTCGTTGCACACGAAGAGTAGATATATTACAACTGCAATGTACATTCTAATGTCAACTAAAAAAATTAAAATTCTAGGTAACTCGAGTTAATTTAAGTGAAACTATAATAATTGAATTTTGTTAAAGACGGCTTTTAAGCAATCTTGACCTATATGAATATAAACGATAATGTGTGTAGAGATGATATTTTTTACTAATATTAGTTGTATAAGGTTAATGAATAAGAGCAATAGCAAATCTTCTTTTTTAGATTCTTCTTATTGGATCCAGCTTGTGTCTATCGAATAAGGTGGTTAAAGAAGTTTACTAAACAAAGTTGGATTACAAAATTGCTGTGAAGAATCATGTACAAGAATATGTAGCAATAGATATTGCACAGATTGTTGTCAATAAGGATCACCTCGAATGTATCATCTTTACTTCTCTGGTATAAAGTTTTTGAGGACTGTACAAAAGTCAGCGTACCACTACAAACTGCTTCTAGGAATCTCTTTTATAAGGTTCCTTCGCAATGGTTGCATTACAATATTTCTATACAATAATGCTCTGCAGAATAAGATACACTTTTTTTAACAATGTGCAAGAATTTGCTTTGAAATTCTGGAAGTAAACTTTTATTCACGATAAGGACATTAGAGTAATCTCTAATTGATCCTTTTAATTTGTAGAAGGTGCTTGAAAAAAGTTGATGTGCGGGTTTGTTGTGCAAAATTTCTCTCAAGATTAAGGTACAGGGTTGATTACAAATGTTTTTACAAGCTTTAAAGCTTATGGCATTAAGCTCATTGCAAAGTTATCAATCAAACGTTCAGTTCAAGAGTGTTCTATGATGGATCTGGCAGAAGAGTGTTGTGGAGTCGGAAACGAGGCGCAGGACTCAATAGCAAGGTCTCCAGAAGGAGAGGGGGGTCCCTGGTGTAGAAACAGGTTGCAGACCGAGGGAGAACACCCTCTGCATCAGGTCGCTGCCCTTGACCTAGAGTCAAACCCCACGATCCTTCTATTCTATTTAGAAGATTGATCACACCATGACGCTGACGAAGAGGGGTGGGGAGAAGAAGGGTTCGTTGACCAAGTGACTCTAATGGGATTCATCGCACGCCGTTCGCCGTAAATAAGGTCCCCGGTTGTATGCTTTACGGTCCTGCGAATACCACCTACTGTGACAATTTGCACTGGAGTATTTCAATGAAGTGCTTGCTGCCCAACAAAAAATCTAGTAAGTGATATTTCTCATAAAGGTTATTTTCCCGTGCACGTATTCCGTAAAATGGTCCCTATGCTAAATGTCACTTAGTAGGTTTTTTCACTAGCAATGGGAGCAAATAAAAATCACTAATCTTTTTTAAATATTTGTATTCCTTATTCTCTCAGCTAGGTCAAAAGTGTCAAGACTTCAAATGCAACTTTCTTTATCTTGAATTAAAATTTTAGTACAAGGGAAAAAAAATCTTGAGGCGAACGAGTGAATCGAGAATATATTAAACTCAAAGAAAGTATCCACTTAGATTAGGTAAAAATTTTAGTTAGTTTAGGTTAACATTTAGTTACTTTATATAAAATGTTTTCGTAAATCAGTAATTTTGACAAAGTTTCTCATTTCGAGAGTGTATTATTTTCGACCGATTATCTATAATATTATTACCTTTAAATTAGAAAAACATTTAGTTATTACAGAAATATATTAACTTACAGTAGCCAATTTTTCGCCTGGTACCGAGAAAGTGAATTTCCCTGAAATACGTATAATGCATTTGGAGGCCAAGTTTGTTGTTTTTCTCACGTTCCTTTATATTGCAAAATAGTTATCGCCTTCTATCGAAACACATGTAAATTATTATCACCGCAACGCAAACTCTATTTAATATTAACATTCGCGCATATCTTAAGTGGTAAAAAGCGTTTAATTGACTAAATTAAATTACAGCTGTCACTACTCCCGATTATACTGCCGCCATTTTATTTCGCCCGCCCCATAATACGCCGGTTCTCTCCTGATAATTCCTTCGGACACCTATTCTTAATATCTCTATTATAACTATACTTATTAGAGGTTTGACTAAACGATATCCCTGGTATATCGAAAATGGTAAGAGATATTCATTTTCGCTGATCCAGTGAGCTTTCTAAA
>JAWWLR010000158.1:71798588-71809178 GCA_035041075.1 Acraspis erinacei | reverse complement strand
ATTTCAAGATTCATCATTTTAGTTGAAAATTCATCAGTTAGAACAAAAATTGAACTATTTTCTTGAAAATCTGTTTCTTCTTTGTTTGCGTTTAGCGGCAAATATGAATATGTTTCTTTTTGTTGACCGGGAGCATTGAAAATCTCGGTGCTCGCTCGAAATCGCTCGTATTTTTCAGACAATCGATTTTGATAAAAACAGTTGATTAGACGATCATTTCTACAGCGAGAATTTAGCGAAACCGAACGAAAACAATCGAGGAACGAGAAATTATCGTCTCGTCGTGAAACACTATTAATCATAAAAAAGAGAATTTAACTCCATTTTGAGCATCAATTTTGTATCCTTGAATTAAACGAATTTGGTTTTCAAAACTGTGATAATTTCCAATCCAAAAGTGGAGAACGTAGGGGAAATTTCTCTACAGTGGATAATGCATCTTACAGTAGATAATCATTAATTAAGAGGTCAAAAAACAAAAATAATTCATTTTAATTTATTAAAACTTAGATTATCTTAACTATAAACCCTTCCTCACACTACTCCCTTCCTCAACGAGTGAGTCACGCCTACCCCGAAAGAGAAACGGCTTAATGGTGTAATAATAATAATTAAATTAAATTAATTATTTAGCATATCTTAGTATATTTAATTTATGATTATTCACTATAGGTTGCAGTATTCAATGTATAGGGAAGTTCTATTTTTTCTGTGAATTAATCTTTAAATTTGAGTTCTAAATTAAGTTATCTTAGTATCTCAAGAAGAATGTAATACTTTCAAATTAAACGTTTTGAGATCAATACTTAAAATTAAAAATTAAGAAGCTCATATATCTCAAATCTGCAAACCGATGAAACTCGTTTCCCAGTATTTTTCAGTCATAAAATTTCTCTCGAATGCGGATGTCAACATTTCTTTCTTCGTCAGCACATCGGATGCAATATATTTTTTTTCTGCAAGCCAGTGCATTACTCTTGAAATCACATTTCTTTGTAAAATTACGTCCAAGAAATTATTTTGTTCCTTGATCTTCTCAGGTGACGCTCTCTCTCTTTTAATTGAGAGTTGGATTCATAATTGTCGGGTAACGTTTGTATTAATTCAATTTATGGAATTTTACTTATTTCTGGTTGAACTTTTTTTTGTTATAATTTTCAAATCTAGAAAATGAAAATTACATATTTGTAATTTTTCAATTTTGAATTTGAAAAATGGCATTTTTGGTATTCTTTGAAATTTGATTGCATTTCAATTTATAGCTTGTTCCAAATTAGGGTCTACTTTATTTTGAATTCATTCTGCATTCCTGTAAAATCAAGACTCATTTTTTATTATTTCAAATTTAAATTATTTTTATACTAAAACCTTTCAGGTTGGGATTCTTTGTCAGTTTTTAACTCAAAGAAGTTTAAATTAACGTTTATATTACTTTAGATTTACACACTTTAAAAAAAGGCTTTTAATGCTACTTAATAAAAGAACTGTACAAAAATATTTGATTCACCAAAAAGGAAACCTGAAAAAACTTGATTTATTGACCTGGAATACCTTGAAAAGAACCCGAATATTGTTCCGAAGAATCGCTAAACATTCTAGTTTACTCTGCAGCTTAGAAATAATTTGTATTTATAAAATTCCTTTAACATTGAATGAAGGCTTCTTTGACAATGCCTCAAGTGCCTTAGTATTAGTTTCATTAAAAAAATTACAAACTTTTCCTTTTCTTCTTCCTCTGTTTTGAAAGAACTTTCTCCTTTTCTCCTTCATTTTCTTTATACTCTCTTCCTTTTACGGGTTTGAAAGTCTTTACGTAACCATTACATATCTTGTTACAAACAAACCAACTATTTTCTTCTTACTAGTTCCCTCTTAACACTATCATTCTGAAATTTTTGGCTCTGTACCGCAAATATACTTCCTTATTCTCCTTCTTTAGAAATATTTTTTTTGGCCTTGCCTATCCTATGCAACCAGCTCTCTCCTAAATCTTTCAGCCTCTTCATGCATTCCTCACCATGACCATTTCTATTCAAAATTCACATTACTATTACTTCCATGTTCTCCCCTCCCCCCTCATCATCTGCACACCATGAGCCATCTTAAAATTTTCCTCTCCACTTCTTAACAGTGACCATACTAACACGTAGACCATCCTTACTCTCATCATCCAGTCGTAATTAAACCTACTTTCACCTATTCCCTACACTCGTCCGATGCGCATTCTAATCTTTTTCTCACTTGTAGCTCTTTTCCTCCAGAGTTAAATTGCTTGCTCTCACATACTCTTCGAACAATCTCATCTTTAGATTAATCTATCTTTCAAGGTACCCTTGTCTAAGCCCACTTTCTGTCCAGAATTCCTCTCCTATCTTCACTCTTTTCTTAGTCCTCACAAATATCTCTTTCATTCACTCTATCTAACCTTCGTCTACTCATCTCTCTTTCATGGCTGTTCCATGGCTCGCTCCTCTTTTATGCTCCCCAACCCTTTTATATGGCGATGGCCTAACGAGCGCAAGCTACCTGGGTTATCTTTCCCTTCCAGTGGGACCCTCGCCACTAACACCTCTCTCGGCACGCTTAGTCGTTGGGTTTCCCGGAGCGCGGGGTTTATTGTCGATAACGATCTTAAAGCACCTCCGATTACCGTTCCAATTTATCCACTCAACATTTTTTTAAACTGATGGTAGCTATTTGAAAGTCATTTTTTGGGAATCTATGGACTTTTACGAGTTCAGGGGTATGTCATATCTCATCGACAGACAGAAATTAGATTCCATCAATACAAGAAAAGGAAAAGTCCTAGAGTACAAGTATTCTAATGATTTGGAATACGTCTGAAAATAAACTGAACATATCAAAGTTGTGAATTCCTATTCATATAAATATTTTTATCCATTTTTTAGGTTCATTTTCAAATTACGTAAGAAGGTCGAAATAATGAATGAATGAGTAATTTTTTCAGAATGTATTACGATATCTTATCGAAAATTTGAATGAGGTTAGGATGGGAAGGGTAAGAATGAATATTCTAATTTAATTTGATTGTTTCTTTATTCTCTAGTAGGTTTTGAAAGAAACTAGAAATTATTCGATCGTATGAAATTTTGGGTGGACCTTAAAAGGGCCGATGTTTTTGAAGATGGTAAGACGAATAAAACACTCTAATTGTAGATTTGTGTAATTTCGTCTAAGGTTCTAAAGAGATAGTAGAAACATACTGATTCGACAAACTGAAGGCGAAAAATGATATTTGCATCTTAATCCATTATTCTACTTTCGACTGCTGCACTTTTGTTATTCGAATGAGGATTCTGATGTCAATGAAGAGAATAAATATTATTGGATTTGAAATTGGTATAAACTTGGATTCTGAGCAAAAATTCAACTGTTTTGAAAATGTTTGGATGTGAGTGATAGAAAGAATTGTTGCAGTCAGAATGGAACGATTCACACGCATTAGTTGTTATTGTCAAATCTGCACTTTTCGCAGCCCAAATTCTTGGTGGAAATGAAGATGAGTCGCTTGTGTAAGTGTTTACCAAATATTGACTGAACGCCAGTGGTCTATCATCCAAGGGCATGATGGGTAATAAGTTATAAGCAACTTCTGAATCGTCTAAAAAGATTAAACCGTAGCAAGAACGTAACCATTTTCCAATTTCAGCATTTTTGTCCCAATATTCTTTTGCGAAACGAATTTTTTTTATTTAGTGTAACACCTTTCTCCATGCAAAGTCTAGAGAGTTCCGCAAAACATTTCTCGTATGTTTCTTGACATTTATCTTTTAGTAGGCAAACAGTTAGAGGGATATAATGACCGTTCAAATAGCCGTGTACACAGATAGAAACAGTATCATTGATTTAACCATACGATCGTAGGTAAGAAAATTATGAGTACATCCATAATATAAAACATGTACGGCAATCATAAAGAGTGCGAAATGCACTTACTGAAATATTGTAAATACAACTTATTCATATTTGTGGTACAAAACTGTAATATTCGTATTGCTATTATATGAAATCTGTAATCATATTAAACTTTTGTCTAAGCGAGCTATCTCTAGACTCTAGAATGTCGTCGTTTAGCAATACACTCTGTGACTGATTTACCCGGCTCAGTTTGCTTTGTTTACCACAGACGTTTCTCGCTCGCGCCTGCGCATCTGTCATCATAAGCAAGAAGAATCGGATGGTAAAAACAAACATCTTGTACGGCTGTATCTATACCAGTAATAAAATATGGTGAATCTAGTCATAAATATTGCTGTACCGCCAATTCACTTCTATCAGTGCATGAGTGTATTCACTGCATTTATCTGCAATTAATTTTGCAAATTTCATACTTAAATAAAAGAATTTATCAACTTCTTTTGAAAATCAGCTCATACATATCTCTTATAAATTTATTTAGCTTGCATTAAAAAAATTTTTAATCAGCTGAAAATATACACATATAACACATTTTCATCCAATGTTCACACAGAAGGCAGGAAGCCGTGACGTATGGCCATAAGACTTAATAAGAATGTGAAATATCATCTAAAAATATATACGGAACAGGTAAAAAATATTTTTAAATAATGAAAATTGAGTATTTTGACGATTTATTTGATTCTATCTTCAGAATTTGAAAATACTTCATTTTATAGAAATATATATTTTTATTGAGGATAACCTGATATTGTATAAAGGTTTCATGCAAAATAGTGACCACTATTTATTATTATTATTATTGGGAGTCCACTCTGATAAATTAATTTTTAACTAGTGCCGCAGACATGATTTCATATAGGAAGGGTGCCAGTGGCTGAACAGAAAGTACTTTACTACTTACAAGGAAAAATAAGGCTAATTTAAGATATAAAAATTTATAAATGTCATATTTATGATTCATTTTGAAAAATTGTTTTAAAATCATGAAAATTCTACATTATTATGCACATCCATTACATTTTCATAACATATTTTCAATTATCGATTAGTGAAGACCATATTAGAGCATTGTAGACATTTAAAAATATTTTCTCATTGTTCCAAGTTTTTTTTAACACTCTAGTAACCTTCCGACCTGTAATTTTGTATTTCAGTTGCAGTAATACATACTACAAACGTGCAGCATTGAAAACACAAATTAAAGATTATAGCCCAAAGAATTGTCAGAAGAACTTTCAGGTAAAATGTTAGGCCAGGTCTAAGCTTCCTGAGAGTTAGTACGTTTACGTGCATTGATAATACGATCGACTCTAATACGGTCGAGACAAATACCATATAATGTTACCCGACTTTTATTTTACTTCTTAATCCTAAAGAACGCACACTAGGTATATAGTAAGAAATAAAACAGCGTTCTATTTGGCCAGCTGACAATCAACTAAAGTAGTACGATCACATGGTCAGCTCTGCAAAATTGTATTACGCAACTCTGAAATAATATGTTGTTATGCAATTGTGAAATCCATATCTTCATTCTTTAAAAGTAAACAGGTTCAATTACCAAAAAAGCATAGTATTGCACTAATGTTTCCTGTATATCTAATAATTGTCATTGCAATCCTATTTGTGTAAACTGCTTGTCAAAGTAAATGTGTCATTTAGAGAGGAGGATCAAATTGAAAAGTTATTCGTAATTTCAGCTCAATTTCAAAGTTTTCTGTAATATCAATGAGTCTATTTTCGCTGTTATTGCTCTCTCTCTCCTTCCCCATGATTTATCCTCAGGGGTGTTTCTCCTCAGCTCGTCGTCGAGCTTTTGCAACACAGACGTTGGTACGCAAAACTTTTGTCGCATCGCAACGTGGTTGTTTACGGAAATGGCGCACATTGATCTTACGCGAGGGTGGCTCGGGTCAGCAACACTTAACTCGAACCATCCTCTTTCTGAGGAAACCTCGCATCGGCTTTCTCTGGCTGGAGGGCCAAACTCTGTCGGTATTTCATCGTCGCTCGGCGTGCGTCTAAGTCGGTTGTTAACCTAACTTCCCTAATCGATTTTCTGTGAGAAATACCCACGTTGGGAACCAGCTTTTCGTAGACTTTACGTCCTACGACCTTCGAATATCAAAGTGATATAGTTCCACTTGTGCAGCTCTCAATTGTGAAAGAGAACGCGTTTTATACTTTCTTTACGGTCGACGATTATTGGATGAAGAGAATCCTATGTTTATGTTGCCAAATGAGAGCTTCTTTTGAGCTTCTGCTCCCCATGTGGTGTCTTAAAATACACTCAAGAGAGAAAACGTTTCTCTTTCTAAGTAATTTCCTTCTCTTCGGACCTTAGTTTGCCTGACAACTGGGCTTAAAGATTTTTTAATATCGGCACTGTATTTATCAATATTTATAATAATCTGCTCCATAAATTGAAGCAAAGATTCTCTATTGAGGTCAAAGTGCTTTGTAAAAAAAATCGCTTGACCTAAATATTTAAACGAATATCCTCTTGTTAATGCATATTAAGTCCGTTGGTTCTTACAAGTAATTCATTTTATATTTCCAGGTAAATCATGGAAGTGTATTGAGTTATTACTTTCAAAGCAAAGTACAAAGTCGCGGTATAGAGTATATTATATACTGTATACATGTTTTTCTTTTCTGCGCGCCTTTGAGGAACTTTTTACCGGCAAATAGTGAAGGGAACTTAGTTCAGATATATCGGATTCTCACATTATAGAATGGAATTCCAAGTGGCCTGTTAGGAAGTTCGAGAATTTCCAGCATTATAGTGCTCCAGATATTCTTGGTCCTCTTCGAGTAGTCTTTTTACCCTTTTTTCTCGCCTCTCTTTTTTATTCCTCTTTTACTTACATTTCCGACCCTCGCTTGCACACTCATCTTTACGGTCTGGGTGTAACTCAACCTTTTCTCATCATCCAGTCAGCGCGAAAAGCTATCACCTTACACGATGCTGGTAGCATTAGAGTCTTCCTTTGTCATGCCGCCAACGAGATGTGGAAAATCATTTCGTCGTTTTACAGAAGCAAGTCTAACTGAGATCGTTACTTTTCAAAATTACTCAGCAGCCTTGGAGAATAAAGTAATTCGGTTAAGGAGAAGTGAGAGAAATTTTATTGCAGATTATGTACTGGTCTATCTTCTTAAAGATTAGTTTGATTGAGCGATGAAAGGTGTAAATTTTGGTCCAACTTCCTGATCTTACAGAGGCATGAAGCAAAAATTACCTTATACAAAAATATATAATTGATTGTATTCATATTCAGAATGTCAAAATATATAGATGATCATGTGAAAATAAAAATATAAGAAAAGCATCTTCGTCATTGATTCTAATTTAGATAGTCGCAGTTAGCTGCACTTACCAATAATGGATCGTTTCGGGTGATCTCGATAAGCATCCCAAGCGAGTCATTGCTTGTCAATATTCAATATTATTTTTCAATGTTTTTTGGTTGATCCTGGTTTTTTTATCATCAGCTACGGACTAAGTAAGTTTCCAATGAATTAAAAATGTTGCAAACCTTAAAACGACGTTTCAGACCTCTTTTGATGATTTTAAGATAAAATGTAGTTTTGCTCCATAAGATTTCAGTAGTCTACTTCTCGAAGGCCAAGGGAGTTTCTTACAATGCTTTTTTGTGAGCTGTTGCAGTATCCTGCTGAATCCTAGATATTTAAGATGTTAAATACATCCTAGTGGAAATTGCCTGTAACTGAATTAAAAAATTACAGGTTCAGGCTTTTACATTCTTCATATTGAATTAGCTCTATGCCTGAGCTCGCTATACCTATGGATCTTGGTAGCATAGGTTGCCTACAAGTTCCAGTTAAGAGAACTTGATCATCATTATCCCTAACATCTATGCCTTCAGTTATCATTAGTTTTTCATTATACACACCTTCCAGAATGAGATTATTAATTTGAGGCTGTTGTTCCGTTTCTATTGTCATGACAGCTCTTTCAACCGCCGAATACAATTATTTGACAGAAATTGGGCGTTTTTGATCTACTATATATTTTTGACTTATTATTGTGCCTAGATGTGGGTACTTTAAGTATAAAGAGATACTGATTTTCTCTCAACAGAACGTTTCCAATTTTGTCTGTCAAACAAATAAAGTTTTATTACATCTTTTTTTTACATTATGCATCCATTTTAATCCTCTTCTTGGTTGCTGAATCTGAGCTCCTGACTCTTTATATTAGGCCACCTGCTTCCGAAGTATGTAATGAAACTAAATCATCATCATGTCATCTAGTAACAGTACAATGATGTTGAAATGCCTCGCCGATCGCCGATCGCGGCTTGATATTGTGATGCAGCTTCCTCTATGTCACGATCATAATGATTGTAGGGCCAAATATTTAATAATGTATGACTGATGGACGTAAATTTCTACATTCCAAGGAAGAGAAAGAGACAAGGGAACAGGGTTCACAGTTAAATTACAAGTAGATTGGTATGAGAGGACGAGGAAAGAGGACCAGCGAGCTTTTTGCTGCGATCGGTCGCTGAAAGTAATTTCTTTATTTGAGTTTCCACAAGCCTGGTGGAATTTCTTTTGAATTGGTGCTTGGAAGTCTCCCAAATTTAAGACAGAATGAAGGCTGGTTTAGGAGAAATTGTATCAGGGACGCCTGTACAATTCTTAATCGAACTGTGTATCGCAGGAAGGTGAATTGGATTTCTTAACAACAACGAGATAAAAGGCGACCAATCTACAAACTCGTCATCGATCGAAAAGTACTTTGATTGTATTAAAAATTATTTAAAAATTTCAGTTTAGTGCATCAGTAAACGTATGATCTATTTATTTTTTATTAAAGTTATCGAAGTTTGATTTAAGTTGAGTTTTTATTCTCTTATGTCTTTTGGAAGAACCCAAAAACTAAAAGACAGCCGTCAATTTAACATTACCTATTTCGAATGTGATGCTAGCGGTTGGTTATAATGTTCGTATTAAGTTGTTTTTTGGAATTGAGCACTGGATGGGCAGAATCATTTAGAAATGTATAGTTGAATATTTTTACTAAATTAAAAGGAAATGGCATAATTGCAATATTAAGTTCATCCAACTTGTAATCAACAGTAGAATATATCTCAATAACTATCCTTCAACTTGCAGTTCCTTTATTAATTGAGAAATGAAAATCATGCTACCTCTACAATCCACCAAAAACCAACATCATCATGTAACTGATTTTCCACATTGACTCTCTTTCTGGCAAATTAACCTCCCGTTTTATCTTCACTACTCGTTCTTCTGAGATAAGTAGATATTTTCTGATGTGCACAACTTCAGAGATACGTGTACGAGCCATTTTCGCGTTTAGTTTCAACCATTGCACTTTTGAAGTAGAGACAAATAAAGTCTTCTTTTATTGTTGTATTCCAGCTGATGCTCTTCAGTAGCATTCCTGTTTAGATCGTTGGCTAAGAATCGCTAACGTTAGCCATAAAGAAATTGACCTTTCCAATGACAAAAAAATTGTTTTAACATTACAATATGATACTGGTAATTGAAATATTACCATTTCTTGATTTTGAGCGCAATTGCAATCATTATATCTGTACAATAAGGTACTTTTTTGGCATGAATCCGAAAACCGTCATAAAAGCAGTACTCGAATCCCACTAACAGAATGGAGATTTCTTCGGGATATCCTAAAAAGCGGGAGATGGCCGGTAATTCAATTTAAAAACTGAACATTTTTTGTAAATGAGGACTTCTTTTTGCATCTCATGAGTAAAAATTGATGTATTATATTACAATAAATCTGTAATTAAAATGAATGTAAGACAAGAATTCATTTTTTGATTGGAAATAATAAGCTTGTCACATGATTTTATTGTTATATTCTTTTTTAAATCTAAAATGTTCAATCTAAACAATATAAAATTATAAAAAGCAACGAACTTTTAAATTACTGCATTCAAAAATGATTAATTATTTCTTTTAATTATAAAATATGAAAATAATAAAAATATACAGTGTTATTAGTAATGCCAGATCTGCCTAAAAAGTATTCGAACATGTGCTTTAACTTTAAACCTTGTTATACTATTGTCAAGAACAGGTATTTAGCATTTACGACGGACTTCCTACGGCACCCTACTAAATAGCACGAACCGTAAATCTTAAGTCGACTACAATCTGTCCAAAAAATATAGGAACTTCGATTTTTCTACAGATTTTCATGAAAATCTCAGCAGAAAAAAATTCTAAAAATATGATACAATACGTGCGTTGCAGGTTTCTTTGATCCTTTCTGTGCACAATGGTGAAATATAGAGCCAAAATAATAATTTTTTAATAAGTTCTTAACAAAAACGTAGGTGCGTGTCATCTTCTAAACTACGGAACCTACAGAGATGATTCTTGAAGCAAATTACACATTTTTGGCTTCTGACAGTGTTGTACGTATTTTCAATGAACAAAAAGTTGCACTTCAATGTTTAAAAAATTATTTTCTTCTTGAAAAAATACAAAAGACTTTACGATAATCGAGGGAACCGCATTCTCAGCAGGGCACTTCGCTAGCGCTACTGCTACGCGTGCAATACGTGCAATACAGTTGACTCGATTATCGTAAAGTCTTTTGTATTTTTTCACAAAGAAAATAGTTTT
>JAWWLR010000158.1:71489118-71499532 GCA_035041075.1 Acraspis erinacei | reverse complement strand
AGGATAGCCACACGCATATTTTAAATAATAACAGCCTCTATTTGATATTGTATGGACTTGCCAATTCGTTAGAAAAGGTATTTTTAATTGCGTATTAGCAACAAATCGACTGCTATAATTTGAGCAGATGAATGTCCATTTTTTCAAAAAATCTAATTCTTTCAATCATCCTGTTTTTCCTTAAGTCATAACTAACAAACTTAGATTCTAATAAAAAAAATGTTTAATTTGTTTTCTAGTTCATACTAGCTTTTAGATATTCATTAGCATACTGGTAAATAACATTTAAGTGATAGGGGAAAAGCACTGTCATTGAAAGGTGCACAGGTGTCACTGAGACATCCAATCGTTTGAAGTACACAAAAAATAAAGATCATGATAACATTGAATATAACTTTATTTAAATTTCAAATATAATTATATTTTAATGTACCTTTTAATGAAATGAAATATCTTGGTTCACATGTTAGATATTTTTTAAGATTCTTGACTTGTTCTTGAGTTGACGCTTTTAAAACGAACTCTTTTTTGTTAAAAAATGTTTGAATCTAACTAAACAAAATTTATTTTAAAAACGCTTTGCGTTGTTAAATTATTTCTTAGAATCTTTTCTCAAAACTTGTTGAAAAATCCATCAAATTTAATGACTGATAGCCTTTTGTTCTGGTGATGAAATATTTAAAATAATTTGTTTGAAGAAAACATTTTGTATACAATTAACCATATTTTACCTTATCTGTTTATTTCCCAAATTAAAAAGCAATAGGTTCGTAGAGAATATTTTGCTTTAAAGAGTTAACCATGATTCATTAAAATTCTACCACTTTTAAAAAGAATCGTAAGAAAAAACAGTAACAAAAAACTAAATAACAAAAACTATTAGAAAAATAATTGTTTTTAGTAAGTTTTAAGCTTTTTGTATATCAAATATTTTTTTTATAATACGTGATTGATAATATTATTTATTCGAAAGCACCATGCTATGAGCCTATTACGATTCCAGAAAAATGATACCATTAATATAGCCCTTTAAGGTACCGTTCAGCTAGAAGCAGTTACAATAGTTCTAGACGCCACCGCATAGTCAGCTAATTAGTTCCACAAATCTCCAATAAATAAAGCACAATGTATTTCATTAATTTATTGTAGCCACACGCACGCACGCGCACGCTCATATACAGAGCGTTACACACCAATGACTAATTACTGTTCAAACAACCATATCAAACACAATAGAATATGTGAAACCTTCAGTTTCCAGCTATTGTGTCGCACAGTGTTATAATTGTAAACCTTCGTACACTCAAAATCATTGACAAAAATTACGGATTGAAAGAAGCAACGCAAAGTTTACTACCCCAAAAATCTAAGGTTAAATATGGGCTGGCCTTCGATGAATCTAACAGATGGAGAAAATAAAACAGAAGAATTTTCAGCCAGTTTACATCATCATTAAAAAAATCACTTCATACGAGTATCTCGCATCATTTCGGTAAAGGACTTTCAGACGCTCACTTGTCAGGGAGCTCTATTGTCCCATAATGTATGGTGGTGTAGCCAAAAAATCGTACATCACTCGCAGGGTTACACACTTCTTTAAGCGCGGAATTAAATGTTCACAGCGCAACAAGAAAAAGCAAGGCCTACGGACATAGTTTTCCTCCTCGTCCTGCGAAAATTGACCTCCGCGCGGTAAAGACGTGCCTAACCCTACTTGCGATGTAATATCCTATTAAAATTGTTTAATCATAGAATACTTTTTTCAGAAACCTGATCTTTGGCAAACGTTAATTGTTTCATTTGTGATATTCTATGAATCTAAATTTACTAGGCTATTGTTATAAGAAGATGTTTTCCCACTGTGAAGAGACTAGTTAATTTTGGGTGGTTCCAGATTTTTGTTTTCTTTAATTTTTCATTAACTGTTTATAGTAACAGAATTTTCCGTAACACTAACCCCTTTTCAACATAGTTTAGGGCGAACGTTACGGAAATACCGTAGGACTAGTCAGTATCAATTTTAAATTGTGCAAATAGGTAATGACACTGATAGTAGACCACTTTTCTCTAGTTTTGCCTGATAATATTTTACGAGAAAATAAATATTAAACTTGTCTCTTTCATGAGTCTCACTGATATAAAGTTAAACAAGACTAAATTAATCATAAAGATTGTGGACAACAGGAAGAAATCTGGTCATCCCGAAATTTTTGCATACATAAAACTAAAATCTTTTTTATAATTTGTCCGGAATTTGTGCACCAAAAGCCCCCCATCCCCAAAGGTAAAGATATACTTGTTGAAACCTAAAATATTATTTTGAAATGGTTTAAATAAATAAATAAATAAATAAATATATATATATATATATATATACGAATTCGCCCATTTATTTGCTGAAAAGTGAAAGGTAATGAATTCGTCGAAGCATCCCATTTTCTTTGAAATAGTTCAATTTTCTCACTACTCTAGCACATACTTTTTTGTTATAACATTTCATGGACAAGTTCCAGCACGAAAAGTATCTTCATCTTAATTACTGAAACAAAATTTTTAATTATTTTGCATTTGCACATGGGTTTGGGTACGCTCGTGTGGTCCCACATCTGTCCCCACGAACGTAAAAATGTGTTTATGTGTGAAAAAAGTGGCGCCCTCAGTCCTTTTTACTAAAAACGCTCCTAGCCGAAGTTAACTGAAACAAATACATTGAAGCTTGTGAAGCTCGCCCGAAGCTTCCTTCTTTCTTGTTTTTTTACTTTTTGTTTAAAGATCTTAAATTATCACAGGAGATTATTCTACGCTTCGTGTCTCCTCCTTATCTTCCTTCTGAGGTTGTTTCAAATAAAGACACTTTTTGCAAACGTCAATTTTTTCTTAATATTTTCCACTTCCGAAATGTCGTGGAACGCACAGAGCAACATAATTAGGTATGAGGGCTGTCACACAATGGGGGAAAACGAGGGGCTGTTCACTGAGATTTCATGTGACTCCCGGACTTATGGAAGTCCCTGTGGCGGTCAGTAGGAATCTCTGCCATCTACTGCGCAGTCCCTTGGTTAATCCGTTGGTTAGTCCCTTGGTTAGTCCCAGCAAGTCTCAGTTGGTCTCAGTAAGTCACGAGAACTGTTACTCCAGCCGGTCGGTGCGACGAAATTCCAGTCGGGAATGATCGTAACTCAATCGGAAATATTCGAGACATCTGTTTCAAGCATATTTTAAAAAGTTGGTTGATGAAAATATTTTGAAGATTTTTGGCTGTTTATTTGATCAGAAAGTATGGCGATATACTGTGCTAAGTAAGATTTTTTCTAGATTTTCTGAATATATAACCATCATTGATAATTTCTTTTCATGGTGCTTGCTCGTCAAATGCACGAAACATCGATAAATGGAGGTTGGTTTCGCAGAGACGAACATGTTTTTTTGTGTGCTTTTGTCAGCATATTACCTGATTACCCGCTTTCTTAACTTCAAATCGTCGTAAACTAGAAACTTATTTTAATTTTAATTTATAACTTGAAGGAATTATGCATTAGGATGTGGGAAAATCAATAGACTGATTAAATTAAAAGTGAAACATTAGAAAAACATAAAATTCTGAATTTCAGGGTTATCTTAGATTCATATTATAGATATACATTTTTACGTAATGTGATAAGTATGTCATCTGAATTGTCATTTACCATCCCGATGATAATACCGATTTCATATTAATATATAGTATCCCGTATGGCTTCCTATATTTTATGGTCTTCTTTTTCATATATTTTCCCATGTTGTTTTCCGTATTGTTTACTATATATAGAAAATTCTATATATACCAAATTCTACAAGGTGAAAGTTATTTTATTTTATGTTTATGATATTGCTGTTTAAAAATCTGAAGTGAGATTTAAAAAATTTTTAACGGAAGATGCAATGAGGCGACTAGGGCATATCAAAAAAACAAAAAGTTGATTCCGCGAAGATCTAATAGCAATGAAAACATTCTTTTGACAGTCAGAAACAATCCCATAAAGTTTCATTAAAAAATATTCCTTCTGTCTCCGCACCGTAGATATAGCTAAAAATCTCAAAAAAACGAAGCACTTCTTCAAATTTGAAAAGCAGAAAATGTTTTTTTTTGTTGTATAACTGTATAACGATAATTATTTTTCAGTTTAAAAAAATCTAAAAAAGTCGACTTTTTCGCTATTTTCTTAGATTCACGGTAAATTTCTCGACGAGGGGCTGGTCACTCAGAAATCAGTAAGTCAGACTAACAACGACTGCCACCGGAATAACGAAGACTTCTTAGAGACCTCCCTCGGACTATCTGCAGATTGCTTGTGACTTCCCACGAGGCTCCCTCGAAAAGTACACTGTAAAAAATTTTCGAGGGAATTTTCCCCAAAATTGTGTAGAAGTAATATACACCAAAATTCTGGAATTTTCCCTAATTCAGCTTGGGGAAAATTTCCTAAAATAATTTGTGAAATATTACAAATGAAAATGTGGAATTTTCCCCAAAAATCGATTTGGGAACATTCCCTACATTTTTGTGGGATCTTTCTGAAAGTTTAGGGATTAAAAATTTAGGAACTTGTCCCTAGGCCGGAATTATATTGTATAATAACTTAAAATTACTCCAAAACTATGGAGTATTATTAAAAAATAGCAAGGGCTACAGCTCGACCACTTCAATGGAAGAACCACGGCCTACAAGGAACCGCCTTGCAGATCACGGTAGCCCCTGCACCGTGCTAGTATAATTAGTTTCGCGTCGACGGAGGTTTTAAAAACCAGAAGTGGCATTTCTGTTGCGAGAGAGGAGGCATGTCGCGCCTTGGCGGCGTTTCACCGAACTACCTGCTCAGAGCAGCCAGATTTAAACATTAAAACTTATTAAAAGCAAAGCACTGCAAAGAAATTTTAATTACAAACGATAAATACATTTTTTGCATGTAATATGCAAATCATTTATTACATTCTGACCTGAACAACAAAAATTTATGAAAAAAGGAGTAGGGATTTCCCCAACATTACTTTTGTGACCAGTCAATGGGATGTCTTCCCGCCCCACGAGACTTTGGAAAGGGTTAAGGGTTTGATCAACATTATTTTTGTGACCACTCAAAGGGTTTCCTTCCCTTATTAAAAAAAATATTCAAATTTAATTATTGACAGTATTTCTGGCCGTACGGATGTTTCAAAGCACCTAAACGGTGAGGTTAATATCATCATTCAGATGTCATGACAAACCCATATTTGAGGCATCTTAGTAACGAAAGTAACAATAATTTTAAACTTTTGCCTCATCAAATCGCTTCATTCATCGTTCAATTATAGATTCTAATAGTTTGTTGCCAAAACTTTTGTTCCTAGAAAAAAAGAGGTGATGCTTCTTTGTAATCTGCCAGCTAAACGTTAAGGTAGCAGAACCACATGTGTTTTTTTTTTTAATTCGGAGCATCAAATTTGGCAAGAGGGCATTAAATGAGCCCTAAATTATAGAGCAAAGAAATTTGCAAAGATTTTTTTTCTATGTGTGGTTCTGCTAGCTTAACGTTAAGCTAGCATGACCACTGTTTTTTTAAAATGAAGAGCATCAAATTTGGCAATAGGGCATTGAATTAGTCCTAAATGAGCCCTAAATTTCCTCTAAGTAAAGGCCACTGTCATCGAATGTGACATTCGCAGCACGAGCCGGAGGCCCAAAACATGAGTCCGAGGTTAGCGCTCGAGCAAAGCAGTTTGATAGCAAAAACGAGTATGAGTAATTGAAGGCATGCTGCATTCACAGGAGTAGCTAATCACCTGTACGCACGTGTATCTCAACTGTCACTTATAGAGTTCTGATTCGGTTATATTACTTTGGGGACGTCAAAAAGTATGAGAATATTACCCAGATTGTAAACGGCTGATTCTTAAAAATGTATGAGAACGATTTAAAGTCAATATAACCTCAAATTTCAACTCAATTTTTGATAAATTGACGGTAAGTTTAAATTTAAATAGTTTGCAATACAAAGCTTTAATATTTTAACAGTTAACCTTCTTCTTAGTTTTTTATCTATAAATATATTTACATAAGTTAATGGCCTATATTTAACTAAGTAAATATCGTAAACAATAACAATATTGTTAAAAATGAAAAATTCTCTAACATTTTTTTAAATTATCCTAAATTCTCTCATATTTCACTCTCATATTTCACTTTAAAACTGACTGCTCATGCGACACTGTCTGCTAAAATAAAGTCTTTTAGATACAATTTACAAGCATGAATAGTACATCTTTAGAGGGTAGATGTTGCAAAATCAAGTTCTCGACATCCTTGATAAAATGAAAATTAGTGATTTTATTTAAAAATTAATAAAGCATCTAAATACAGACTTAAAACTCTTTTCCTTATTTCCATCTTTTCTCTTTTTTAAAGGAATTCCTCTTTTTTCACTGTTTTCAACGAACTTCCTTGTTTTCTCGGTTTTTGGGTTGTTTGTGAACGAAATGAATAGTTTTTATTATGCTACCATCCCCTTCCACTATATTTGGGGTTGAGAATGTATCTCTTTTATTTTAAAACTTTAATATTTGGTTTAAAATTGAACTGTTTTGTTCAAAATTGAGAATCGAAGCATGGCAGTACAGAACTATATAACCAAAAAATCGGAATTTTTCAGGAGAGTAAAAACATTTTGTAAAATCGAAATCAATATTATTTAAAGATAAGACGGAAGTCCACTTCTGCGATACTGAACGCAAATTGAAACATACTTGACTGGGGATTACGGTAAAGAATGCAAATCGTCCAAGAATTTTGATTTTAACTTTCATAGGTTTTGAAAATAGGCGTTCGGTGGCAATTGAAAATCGAATTTCCAATTTTCTTACATAATTAAAAAATTTCCCTCGAATATGAAGAAAAAACTTTTGATCATCACGTGTATTTTATTTTGAACGAATTTTTGGCGCAATTAACCCATTTTAACTTTGTTCAAATTCATTTGCTTGGTTCAAGGTTTGTCTATTTTCTTGAAAATCCATTCCTTTTGTTTGAAAAATATTAGGTGTACAACTTTACTTCCGCCGTTTTTCGACAGACGGCTGCAGAGGTAAGTTCTGGTCGAAATAGGCAGATGAAAAATATCACACTGTAATTTTGTAAAGCTGCCAACATAACGACAGCACACTTTAGTGAATTTGTGCTTGCATCAGAAATTTATTCTCGATCAAATATGTCAGTTTTCTAGCGAAATTCTCGTCATTTTCGGGAAGTTTCGATTTTCTGCTTTAATTTGAAGAAAAATGCGGCTGTGGCTCATCGAATGCTTTCAAGTGCTTACGCAGAAGCAGCTCTTAGCGAAAAAACGTGTCGCGAATGGTTTCAGCGCTTCAAGAGCGGTGATTTTAATGTCAATGAACGGCATGAAGGTGGAAAGGAGACAATTTTCGAAGATTTCGAATTGGAGGTATTACTTGCTGAAGACTCGTGCCAAACGCAAGAAGAATTAGGAAAAGCATTGGGAGTCACTCAACAAGCAATTTCGAAACGCCTGAAAACCATGGGAATGATTCAGAAGCAAGAAAATTGGGTTCCATTCGAATTAAAGCCGAGAGATATTGACACAGCATGACACATGCTCGGGCACATGTCGCAAGGCCGGTCAAGACATATTTGGAAACCATGAAAACGGAGGTCTTACCCCACCCGCCGTGCTCCCCAGACCTTGCTCCTTCTGATTACCATTTGTTTCGATCGATGGCACATGGCCTGGCTGAGCAGCATTTCCGCTCTTATGAAGAAGTAAAAGAATGGATCGATTCGTAGATCACCTCAAAAGACGCATGGTTTTTTTTTAAATGGTATCCGACAATTGCCCGAAAAATAGAAAAAAGTAGTAGCTAGTGACAGACAGTACTTTGATTATAAATAGGTAATCACTGTTTTAAGAAGAAAGTGTCAACATTTGGGGAAAACGGCGGAAGCAAAGTTGTACACCTAATAATTTTTTTTTGTTAACTGATAATTTAATTATTCCATTTTTTGTTTAAAACAGATCGTTTTTAAGTTGAAACGTAAAGTGTTTCATATTGAATTCAATATGGTCCCTATAAATTATGTTTATTTAAAAGAATTTATTTCCCTCATATTTCCATGAAAAATCACTCTTATTCCCTGATTTTCAGAGCATTTTGGCGAATGAAATCTGTTAAAATATCGTGTTTATATGTTTGTATTTATGACGAAACCCTGTAGGGTTCAAGCTTTGTGTGGTGCTATTTGACGAAGAAGGGGAGAGGAGGAAAGTTTTCAAAATAGCGTGACATAGTTTTTGAACGGCTCCTTTCTAATCAATACCTTTTTGATTACACATTTGCAAGAAGATACTTTTTTTCTATTACTTGAACCTATTTCATTGTCTGGATTTCACATTACAGTGTCGGAATGAGTAGATCAAATAAACTCTTAATTATTTACAACCCATCAACGATTCGTGCTTGCAAAATTAATTTCCTACAAAATACGAAGTGAGAACGCTGGTACTTTTGTCTTGCATGAGGCGATTATTGACGGCGTTACGACAACCGGCAATGCACTCTCGCCTCAGTACAAATGCACGTTAACACGAATTATGTAAGCACTGGAGTACCCCAATCAATTCCGCCTCTTGGACTTTTTTCCAACTAATCTAATGACTAGCATCCGGCAAAAACTAAGATGAAGAAAGACGCTGATATTTATTTGCTCGCTTATTCGTAGCTTTTTCTCTCGTGGAGTCACTTCCTGCCTTATATATTCAAAGACGACTAATCCATAGGTAGAAGCTAGTTTCTATGAACGTTTAATCGAAATGGCAAGTAATTATCTCAAAGGTGCACGAATCTGTGGGGTTGTTACGGACCCCAGTAACCCATTCTCACGATCTGATTTTGCCGAACGAAACGAATTAAGCATTTTTACTTTACAAGGCGGACCTTTGTGCAAGACAATAAAGAAAGAGAGAATTATTACCTATGAGAATAACATGGATTATATTTTAAAGTAGAACTCATTACCTTTGCGATCAAAATATTCAATTATAATGCAAGAGAAAAGTCATTGCCAAAGATAAAAGTTAGTTTAAAGCCCATATTCTTAATATAGGAGTATAAAAATCATAAAATAAAATAGAAAGGATGCAGAGAGAATTCATGAAATATCCCTCTGTAGAATTGTATCTCTTTTTCTCATTAACAACTTCCTTTCAGCCTCTTTTCTGGAGAAGGACTACAATTCGACATTAGGTTTTCGAGATTGGTTGAATTCAAGAGAATTAAGAACGTACCCATCGCCATCGAGAGTGATGGCGGTGTCGGCCAAAACTCGTAGAACGAGTCCAACCGTCGCCCTGGCATTGCAGTCTATTCCTAACAGGCAACTCTCCTCGGCATCCTGTCGCCCAGTACAGGATACCACGACGAGATACCGCGTCCTGCCAGGATGGACCGACTCCAACTTCACTGCCTGAAACACAAAATGAAAAGATTTATCGTTAATCATATTGCTAGCACATGTTCATTATAAAACGTAAAATTCAAATTCTGAGTATCTGTACCATTAAATAAAAAAGGATCTCAAAGCATAGAAAAACGAAAAAAAAGAAACATCCATTTCATCCTACTGATTTGCGTGTCATTAATACACTCGTACACAAACACAAATAATCAATGTCCTGTTTCTCCACACTGAAGGACTGCTAATTAGGGCAATCTAATAGCAACTGTTTTGAATTTGAAACATTTAAAATAAAAATATTAAAAATTAAAAATTGAGTAATTTTAAATTACTCATAATAATAACATATTTTTAAAAAGTTCAAAATTGCATTATTATTTTCAATTGGAAAAATTCAAATTGAACGATTTTAGGTTTTGTTTAGAACACAATTGCATATAATTAATCATTGCCAAATTTGTATTTATACTTTTCAAAATGCAACAAATTTAGTTAGAAATGAAGAATTTCTTTGAAAACTTTATCAGTGAACTTGATTAAATACGTAAAAATTATACCATTTCTTGTAGAGACGCAATTTCCAAAAAAAAGTGAAGTGCTATTCTCTGGTTAACATCACAGTTACAAAATTATGTATATAAATTCTATCATAATTATTAGAATTATATACAAATTTCTGAGAAAGTAATTTTTTATAAAATCACACTGTCGCAGGGCAGTACCTGCGAGCTCGGCCAGACCAACCTTTTCCGCAGAAGTCCTTTGTTGGAAAATGGAAAAAAAATTGAGATTAAAAAATTCTTAATTTTGCAATCAGCGATTAAAAGGTAATATATTTGGAATCTCCGTATTTTTTTGATTCCAAAGACATGTAATTTGTCTATAAACGTTGAAAATTTGAGAAGTATTTAGTATTAAATTGAATATTAAGCT
>JAWWLR010000158.1:71333627-71351058 GCA_035041075.1 Acraspis erinacei | reverse complement strand
ACTATTTCGGCGTCACTAAAAGTGACTACTGATATTAAACTGGCTATGGATAGAAGGGAAATTACGGTCGATATGGTAGACCATCAACACCTATTACTTAAACTAAAACGTTTTAAAATTTCAAACACAGTCATAAAATGGTTTTCTTATTATTTAAGTAATCGATCACAGAAAGTAAAAACTAGTAAGGGTGAGACATCGGACTGGGTCGGGGTCAGGAGTGGCGTCCCTCAGGGTTCCATCTTTGCCCTATCTTATTCAATCTCTATACTTCTGATCTTGGAGGTGAACTTAAAAACTGTAATTACCATACATATGCGGATTCTTTTAAATTATACAGTGCGGGACCTATTTCCACTCTGGGTCAATTGCTGAGTTGGGTATAGGAAGACAATAATTCTGTGGCCCATTGGGCTATAGAAAATGGATTAGCTCTCAACCCTAGTAAAACAAAAGCAATTGTTATAGGGCTATCAACATCACCCTCTTCTGAGAAACTAGCCATCCTACCTCCATTACAGGTCAACAGAATTAACATCCCCTTCGTCGAGTAGGTTTCGGATCGGGGCCTGATACTAAATCGAAGATGGTCTTGCAAGGAGTTGATCGGTGAAATCTCTAGAAAAACTTTCCGAATCCTATAGCAATTGAATAGGAATCAAAATTCCCTTCACACCTCCACCCGAATTCTCCGCGTGAAAATCCTTATCCTTACGATTTTCGATTACGGCTGTTTAGTATATGAGGGCATTACTGATAACCTTAATTTGAAACTTGAGCGTTCCACCAATGCATGCATTAGATTGATTTACAATATTCCTAAGAGTGAACACATAACACAATACAGAGAAAAAGCTGGAATTTTGAATGTAGCCAAGAGAAGACAGTTCTTTATGGGTAACTTGATGCATTCAGTAATAAAAAAAGAAGCTTCTCAATATCTTTACAAGTTTTTTCCATTTTGTAGACAAAAAACTTCCCTCCCAGTCTACAGTTCGTAAAAGAAAGACAGTACAAAGAATTCCTTTTCAACGAACATGTAACCTTAAACGTTCATTTATTGTGAGAAGTGGTCGTCTTTGAAACAAATTACCGTCTAGTTTAAGAAATGCTCCTTCATGATATCACTTTAAGCATGGCCTTTTTAAACATCTATCTCAAATTAGTAATTCCACTTTAGAAATAACCCATTGGTGGGACACAAGTTAAATCCAGATCAAAACATATTCTGTAAAATCAGACTTATTCTACAACTCCACCATTGCTTGTTATTTACTTAATCTTAAACAAACTATTTGGATAGATTATTTCCTTCACTGGTTGTTTCTTCTCCGATACAGTCTCTACGATTCTACACTACCAGAAATATATCCTTATTTTATCTTATTTTATTTATATAATTAATAATAATTCTACCATGCACTAACTAATTCTACCAAACATTTAACATTCATCGATCAGTGTCTGTTCCTTAGAGGGCTAATTAGCCCTAGGGACTTTCTGAATTAAATAAAAATACAAATATAAATAAAATTATTATATGCTTAAAACAATGCATCCAGTAGAATTATTTTATAATTAAAAATAACAAATGAAAAATTGTCTAAAAACTCATAAAAATACGAGATAATACCCACTACACAACATTAAAAACTAAAATTCAATTGAGGAGTTCTTTTTCGTAAGTATTAAGAAAATATATATCAAATTGTATAATTTAAAGAGACCAGACCCTAAATTTCATGACTTAAAATTTATTTAATAGGTTTGCAAAAGGGCGACTAAATGCAATAATCGTAAACCAAGCACGAGAGAGATCACCTGTACAGTTTTTGGTAACCCCAAAGAAATATCTGTATTTTTACTGCCGACATCACACAAGGAAATAGTAGAAAAATGAAGAACAATTCTTCCAAAGTAGAAAAATGTACTGAAACGTAAAGGTGCTATAACACATGAACAGTTTTCTATAACAATGTCTTCGGAATTATTTGACATAGCAACATGTACGTGCTCAGACTTTTTTATGGTCCTGTACAAAAATTAAGAAAAACAAAAAAATGACAAAGCGATTAATAGAAAGACAGGAGCAGCTTCAATCTCAAGCTCTCTGCTAAAGGATCTGGGAGTCGTAAGAAAAGAAGATTTGTCAAACATCATTGATAAAAACAAGATTTGTAGAGATCGAGAAAATTAATGAAAAGAATTAGGGACTTAAACTCCTGAAATTCTAAAGGTTTTATTTTTTGATGGTATGAAAGATAAAACTAACTTACAAAAACAAGAAGAGGAAAAATATTATTGTGAACAAACGGTGAATGATCACATTAGTTTGGTAGAAGAGCCTGGTTCCACATACCTAGGACATGTGAATGTTAGTACTGGAAAATCTCTTACTATAAAACAAAGCCTAATACAATTCTTGGAAGAAAAACAGATAGCCTTGAAGTTGTTGGTTGCGATGGCACATATGTCAATAGATTGTTACAAGTGCGCCTAACTAATTTTCTGAGGAAATTTGAAAAGTAGTTTAAAATTTTGAAATTCTGCTTGTAACTTCTTTCTTACCGATTAGTCCTGAAAACTCTCCTCTAAACCTCTGCAAATATATTTTAATACGACGGATTATACTAATTTGGTTACATGGCTAGTACCAAAAACTTATGAGCAAACTTTTACAAGACGCATAGCGTATAATGAAATGAATGAATTCATGAAAGAAAGTTGAAAGAAAGTATTGTAACAGAAGCTTCCAAATCTGATTACGGCGCAGTTAGAAGAGATGCTAACATCAAAGGAAAGTTGAAATCACGTTCAAAAAGATTTTGAAGGAAACAGTGCAATTTTTTGATTACAGAGACCAATTTGCAACCAAATCGTGAAGGTTTGTTTCTAATATACCGCGCACGGCTCCATTTCTAAACAAGTAGCTAAATCCTATGAAAGATGATTTTTTTAACAAAGCAGTTGATTGTTAGAAGCATATGACCTCTTAACACAATTTTGAATGTTCTAGTAATTCCTAGTAATCGAGGGCAAACTCAAATAGACTTTAAAAGCATTTTGGACAGAATGGAGACGATCTAGGGCATATTGCAATTTTGGGAAATATTTTAAAAGTTCTGAGAATTACGTATTTATATTATATTATTATACTTACCAATTGAAAGGAGGTTAAGAGCAAATATCAAGACGACAGTAGAAACAATCTTCATCTTTTTGAATTAGAAGGAAAAATAAAGACAGTGGTTATCTCTCAGATTGCAGGCGTCAAGGTTTACTTTCTCAAATATTTACAAGTCTTTAGTGTCAGATTCAAGGAAAAAATATGCTTGTTAAATTGGTTAAAACTAATGTCAACATTTATGATGCAAGTTCCACTAGTGTGATGCAAGTTCCAGTAGTGGTTTGACCACAATTCTGGGCGTTTTCAACGGATTGCTGCACGCAAACGATGCATAAATTTCTGATATTTTTCTTTATTAACAATACGACCATGTGAGGAAATCCTTCATATTTGATCGAACTTGTTCAATTTTTGTTGGGTCATGTCTCTTCAGGCAGCTTTCAATGGGACGATTGGGCCTTAGTTTCGGCGTCATACAAATACAAACTTGTTTCTTTTACCTGATACGATTGTTTTCAAAAGTACTTTATGGTCTTTGACTTCATTGAGAAGTTTCTGAGAAATGTTGACGCGAAGTTGTTTTTGGTAAAAATTCAGGAATTTCGGAACAAATTTCCCTTCCACACGTTTCATCCCCAAATCATCTGAGAAAATTGATTAGCATAATTCAAGAGATAAGAAGACGTCATCAGAAACTACTCTGGTAGTGATTCGGCGATTTCCCACATTAACTATCTTTACTTTTTTGACGTTTTCGTCGGTTATAGATGCCTTAGGGCGTCCACGGAAGTCGTCATCTTCATCGTCTTCACCGCCCTCTTTGAAACTTTTTCAACTCTTTATTTCATTTTTAAGCAACATTTGAAACAAATTCTTTGATCCATTTTTCTCGAAAGTAAAAACTCGCCGACCAAACCAAAACACGTTTAAACTTTAGATTGTCAAAAATAAACAAATCAAAACAAAATAGTGCTATTGAAAATATACTTTAGGAAAATATGTACCAACAATAGAAACAAATTATTTGAAAATGGGATCGATAAAGCTCACGAAATAAAAAATTACGGGTTTTTGATCAGACCTCGTACATCCAACGTATTTTATACTTATATCTGTAGCTCGTTTTGGGGCTGCTTAATTAGATACATATTACAAAATAAAATAAAAATGATATTTTTCATGATCGCTTTGATATTTTGTCTTCACTTAGCATACTTTTTTATTTTCAGCTACCCTAAAAATGTATCATTTCACTTAACGTATATTTTACAATTCATAATATGCACTGATTTCAAAACAGACGATATTTTATTGTCCCAGAATTTAATATTTTTTATATTCAAAGATATTTTTCAAATTTAACACAATATTTGTTTTTTTACCAGAAGTTATTTTTTTTCATTGTATTTTTATAAACAAAATTTGCAAAAAAAATTTGTAGTTTTTTCATGGAAGATCTTTCTTCTTTTCATTTTTTCTTCAACTTGTGTTTTTTGTTTAAAAAATTTAATTTTCTTATTTTGAATGTTGTTTTTTACGACATGAACCAAAGCAGCGCTTTATACTTAAAATAATTATCATAATAATCATCATAATAAATTCGTTTTTTTCTTCAAGCTGAACAATTTTTGTCATGAAATTTTTTTGTATCTTGTGTCGTTTTTCCAGAAATGTAATTTTTTTTATTTTCAACATTATTTTTTACGGTAGAAACGAAAACTGGATTGTTAAAACCAGCACTGATTTTCAAGCAATATTGATTATTTTCAATATAAGTTTCAATATAAATCATATATTTTCAATATAAATTTCAATATTTATTATATGATTTAAAATATATAATAAAATGTATGTAAAATCTTCATCGACGGCGATTCCGTTTCTTAAATTAAAGGTTTATAAATCCAAATCCCGCAATGAAATCGCTGCGTGAAACAGTTTAAATAATAAAAAATCTGATTTTGAAAGCTAATTAAAAAAAATTAATTAATCTTGTATTTTAAAATTTTTTTACAAAAATGTTCCATGCCATCGCAGCGCTCCTCAGCTTCTCTAAAATTTCCATACACTGTTTCCTCATACATAGGCCCTAATCCGAAACACCTTTTAAATCAGTTTAATTTATTTATTTAAACTATTTATTTAAATTATTCGAAGTTTATTTAAACTGAAATCTCCGTTTAACTATCACACCGGGAGAGATCCAGGTAAATCGAGAGTCATAAAATCTAAAGCGCAGATATAAAGTCCTGTATCAATCGGGGAAACGTGATAAACTCGACAGGTGATGGTTAAACCGAGAGATATTTAACCGAGATTTCAGTGTCCAGGGCTTTGAGTTTGCTGATCTTTAATGAAGAGACCAATATTGCTAAATTAATCAATTAATTTAGGCATTTTTACTCCACTGAGTTGAAGAATTCATCTTATGTGTTATAAGAATATTTATTTGTACAACTAAAAATTCTCATCATTTTATATAATACTATTTTAGTTATTACAACAGATATTTTTACGTATAATTGTACAGCTACAAGTTGATCCAATCAGAGGAAGTACTCGTACAATTAGAATATAACTTTACTTACATGTAAGTTAGTTTAATTATATAATAAAATATGGGTATTAATTTTATATCAAGAAACTTATAATATTAAAAAAAAATTAGAAAAGATTACAAGGTTGACCTATAGATTCATCGTAGAAGTGTATTGTTTCGCTCTAGAATGACAATGAAATGATCATTTTACGCGTATAGAAGAACGCCTAGAGAGAGGATTCCTGAACCTGATAGGAAAAGGACGCTCGTAATGAGATCTCACCTTAAGATCTAGAGAATGAAGTCCGGCAGGAAGAAGAGATATTTCAGTAGAATGACATCTGTGTGGTGAATAAGAACGTGTGCCACGAGGAACCCAAGGAATGGGGTTCCCATTAGGCAAACACTCGAACTGTGAATACAAATCAATACAAAGAAATAGGATAATATACGAAATAAGCTTATGTGCTTATTAATCAGGCATTTTAATTTGTATGGCCTCTTTGTCAGAAATAAATCTTAGAATGTGTTGGAGTTTATTGTTACTTTAAATTATCAAAAATGTTAGGTTGTATTTTTCATAAATACAATAATCTACCTTACAGTATATTTGGGGACATACTTATACATGAATGCATTGATAGACCGTGCATTGCTCGTTACGAATCACTTAAATTTACGTCTCATTGATTCACAACACTTCCCTTCAAGGGGGGCTGAACGATGGAAGAAAGTCTTAAAATGCCAGGTCTAATATATTCAAATAACGCTGATGTTTGGGCTTCACCAACTCGTTGGTCAGATATCCGAAACCATGTCTTTAATTGAGCCATGTTCCAGCTTCAACTGTTCTTTCCGCAATGATTCAAGTAGGGACCTGCTTGGTTGTGAAATGAAAAATGGGATTTTCGGAAAGAACTGGACTACCGTGTGTTCATTCAGAACCGTTGCCAAATTCATAAATCTCAATGCCACGATGCTTGATCTCAAATTTCTGTCAGAAGTATTGTTTCAAATAAGTTGTAAGTTACCTTTCAGCTATCTGCAAAAGGCTGTCATCCTTTTGCACGGTCAGCAAGAGCATTCCTACCCCTTGTCCTATTTAGAACACGGAATGGTCTGCGTCATTGAGCGTCGATCCGAACGACCCATTAATTTCCAGCCTCCGATTCCCGGAACATCTTTTTCGCTTTGATCCTTATTTCACTCCAACTGTTTTCCATGTCATTTCGCTGCGAAACTGACTACCAGATGAATAGAATTCAAACAAGGTACTTCTTCAATAAAACAAAATTCAATCTGGTGATTCGCAGGTGGTGTTAATCTCGATGTGGACTGTATGAGGACGATTTGCGTTTTTCTTACATTTCTTTGTAGATATTTTACTTACAACTTTCTGATTATTTTTAAAAATTGACGTCCGCCGTAATTTTAATTTTTTTTCCTCCGGGATCCGATACACAAACATTGGATCAAAATTCCGGAAAATAACTTACGTTTGCAGTTGAGAAGGCACACAACCATGTCCGTGATTTTCCTGTTTTTTCATTAAGTAGTCCCGTTTTGTTCCGGATTGTATTCGACTTTAAGTCTTCCTTAAGTGCCGTACTTCTTTAAATATTTTTATTATTTCGCGGAGAGATGTTTAGCTCCCTTTCTCGGATTGTAGACGCTTCGCTTTTCCTTCTTTCTGCTTTTCAGAAAGTGATTTAAAATCTTTGAAAGCTCCAAATTCTTCGCGCTTTTATTTCTGAGGTGTGATTCGTACTACGCTAAGCTTTCATCAATTAAGAGCATGAAGTATTTCGCTCTTGTCTTGGATTCAAATCGCATGGGACCAGAGATGTTCCTGTGACAACAGTCCATAACTCTTTTTTCTTTCCCATTTCTTTGGAAAATGGGTTCTTGTTATTTTCTGCGAAAGAAATTTGCTTATTCGAAATTTTCTTTCACTTTTTTCGAGATCTGCGCTGAGCACTATTTTATTCTGATTCGCTTTACAGAGATCCTACACATTGAAATGTCCTAGAGGAAGTTCTTATGTGTTCATAATTCTGGATGGTTTTTCCGTATCATAAGAAGTTTCCGAAATTTTCTTACATTTCAAATTTTGCCTATTTATTAAAAGTGTCCCCCAAGTACCACCACCGTTTCTGGTGGAGGGGAGGTGATATCCGTACTTGGCGCGTCCCCGGGTGGCGGATAGGGGAATCGTCTCGAACGGTCGCCTTCTAGAGTATAGAGACCTTAACCCTGCATTTGGGGCTCTGCGGGGGTTTACCTTTACTTCCCTAGCTACTCGTGTGAACATTATGGAGCAGAAATTACAAAAAGACGTTGAAGAATTGAACCGGAGCATTTTTTAGGAGTTTGGAGGTCCTTTGGACAATTCCTTTAGACACTAGCTCTAATTGAAAAGTTACAGGGAGTATAAACGTAAACTAATTTAGATACGTTCCGTACAGTGTTCGGCGCCTTTCAAAGGAGAGAGAGAGAGATAACTCGCAAGGAAGAAAAATCTAGGATGGATATAAGCCACAATGGGACTTCTCCAATTACTTTGGAAAATGGTTTCTTGTTATTTTCTGCGAAAGAAATCTGCTTATTCGAAATTTTCTTTCACTTTTTTCGAGATCTGCGCTCAGCACTATTTTATTCTGATTCACTTTACAGAGATCTTACACGTTGAAATGTCCTAGAGAATGCTCTTATGTGTTCATAATTCTGGATGGTTTTTCCGTGTCATAAGAAGTTTCCGAAAGTTTCTTACATTTCAAATTTTCCCTACTTATTATAAGTGTCCCCCAAGTACCACCACAGTTTCTGGTGGAAGGGAGGTGATATCCCTACTTGTCGCGTCCCTGGGTGGCGGATAGGAGAATCGTCTCGAACGGTGTCTCTAGTATACTAGGTCGCCATCTAGAGTATGGAGACATTAACCCCACATTCCGGGCTCTGCGGGGGCTTACCTTTACTTCCCTAGCTACTGGTGTGAATATTATGGAGCAGAAATTACAAAAAGACTTTGAAGTCCTGAACCGGAGCATTTGTTAGAAGTGGGGAGGTCCTTTAGACAATTCCTTTAGACACTAGCTCTCATCGAAAAGTTACAGGGAGTATCAACGTAAACTATTTTAGATACGTTCCGTACAGTGTTCGCTGCCTTTGGAAGGAGAGAGACAGAGAGAGAGAGAACTCGCAAGGAGAAAAAATCTAGGATGCATATAAGCCACAATGGGACTCAGACAGTAGACGCCGAGGAAGCTCCCACTCCCGAGGCCCACGCCCGAGGCGCTTCTTATAAAACCGGCTGAGGGTCTGAGTTACGCTCAGGTCCTGAAGGCTTGAAATAAAAGGTAAACCCTGACAACCTTGGTGTCAAAATCCGGGGAGTCAGGGAGGCGAAAAGATGAGAAACGAGGCCATCCGTAACCACTTCGGTGATGTGTCCCTAGACAAATTCAAGGTGAACATGACGAAGTGGGCCTTTAGGAGACACCTGAAGGCAAATATCGAATTCAATATCGAGTAAAGGTGACCATATGCCATAGAGGCAAAAACATGACCCTTCTTATCTCACCGCGATCTCATTCCAGCGTGGCGCCATCATCGCGTATTGAGCCATGCCGCGCATATAATATTTACGGACTTCATTTCCCTATACCACCTTTACTCTAAGTGACTTGGAGATTCAACTGTGCACCCGAAATTTTCTAAAATCTCTGACAACCTGTCTTTTGTCGGCTGAAGTAAAAGGTTTTCGTACTAGCCCTTACAATTGTGAAATTACATCCAGCTGCAACCGTACTTCAGGAGACCTTCACTTACATTAATTGCATGGGCTGAATTAACCAGATTATCACTAAATGACGCGGCACGCTAACTAATGTCGAGTGGGAGATCTGATCCTGATTCTGCGCATTCAGAGGGTAGTGTCGAATGTCTATCTCTAACATCGACAGCAGGAAAACCGGCTTCACTAGGTAAGTGTTTTTCTACTGTTTTCGTCTCCCCACGACAAACTTCGAGCTAAATACGAGTACTTCTAATAAACTCGACCTCAGAGGTGCATCATCACTAGTTCATTCTAATGTGACCATAGTGAAGCTAAATGTTCACATGCCGATGTCCAGTGAGTTTTAGTTTCTGATCGTTAATGACAATAGACTTAAATGATACTTTTGAAATGAGGTGAACAGTGTATAAACGTCTGTTTCGCTAGAGTTTTAAATACAAAGGATTAGTAAAATAGGTTTTAATTGCAGTGCTACGGAACTTAAATGTCTGAAGTGAAAATGAACTTTATTTTTCAAGTAAAATTCACAGTAGACGTTTAAATCCGTTAAGATACATTTTTAATTTGTAAGTTCTTGTTAGAAAAGGAAACAATAGGACGAAATTGTAAGTGAAAATGTAGATATAGTATACTTAGTTTTAAATGATAATAATAATATTATTATCAATTGTTATTGATTATTGATATATAATTATAATATAGTAATATATACAGGGTGTCTAAAAAGTCCCGGGACGGTTGGATGTTTCCTCAAGTAAAATATTTTTCAAAAAAGTGAAAGTCATTCCTGAAATCGAGTGGCCTGATAGATTTCCTGATCTCACGCCTCTCGACTATTTTCTTTGGGGTTATTTAAAGGGCCAAGTATACTCAACGCAACAGCAAAGCTTAGACGAATTGCAGAATCGGATTCTGCAACAGACAAATTTGATTGCTAGAGAGATGATTCGTAATGCTGTACCTCATTTTTAAAATTGCATAGCTTTTTGTGAAGAAGCTCAAAGTTTTCAGTTCGAACATCTTCACTGAAGCGTGAGAGGCAAGAGGACTCACGCTAATCAAGCACCCCGAAACGTGATAGGCAAGGGGACTCACGCTAATCAAGCACCCCAAAGGGAACAGAATTTACTACGCCCACGTCGTTATTCCGGGGTAATGCTAAACGTAAACGTAAACTGCTTGGAAAAAACCTTGAAGATCATCACCAATATCAATAGAGAGCTCACCAATGCATTTCTCGTTGAAATTTACTTCAGGAATTGCACTGTCCCTTAACTGACCTTGAACTTTACAATTGATCTATGAGTTGGGTACGTGTCTGAATGTAGAATTTTCCTCTCTATCGATTGCAGATGTAAAAAAGGGGGTTCCATTTAAAAAAACAAAGTTGACCTTCAAAAATCCATGAAGGTCAACTTCACGGTCAAAATGAAGGTCACCATTGAATTCCTCGTTGAAATTTACTTTCGGAATGACTTTCACTTTTTTGAAAAATATTTTACCTGAGGAAATATCCAACCGTCCCGGGACTTTTTAGACACCCTGTATACGAGAATATATATTCTTGCGTTAAGAGGGCCTCCGTCTTACAGCAAGAATATATTTTTGGCGCCTATTTAAGTTGCAAATATTCTTCAACTTAGTGTGAAATTCTTAAAATTAGAATATCGTTTTTTCAGTGATATATTAACAATCCTTAATATAAAATCTCTAAACGATATTGTTGAGTTCGATTGTGACGATATTCGATTTGTCACGATATTCGATTTTCATTGCTATGTTTGCGTGTTATATATGCGCGTAAGAGGAGGCGTCAGTGACAGCAATGGAAAATAGTCCTTCTTTGATGGCTACACGTGTGCGACACATTGAGATATTATAAATAGAAGAGAACAGTAGGGGAGCCAGGCCTCCGAGTATCCATGGCAAAGAGAGAGACAGACGATTGGAGGGACTGCCACCGGCGCGCGCCGTGATGGTGTAGGTCATTCCGAATGCCCGTCTCTCTTGCTCTCCCACGTTCGCCAGCGGACGCTTCCACTTAAATGGGCCCCTATGGCCAGTGATCACTGATCTGAAACCGGCTTCACTCCAGTGTTACGACAGGTCTATGTCCGTGTGAAGAGAGTAGTGGACAATACACTGGGTTGCGCGCGCAACCGATTTCTCCGCTTTTGAATCTGAAAAGTCGAAGGTGCACGACTGCCGGTCGGAAAACTTCGGCGGTTCTATTTATATCTCGATCCTCTTTGAAATAAAATCAAGAAATTGGGATTTTAATGTTTCCAGGTTTCGATTTTGAGGTTATGTTTTTTTCAGGTGTAGACTATTAATATTAATACTATTATATACAATATTAATGTTAATATTTTAATTATATTATATTATATCATATTATAAATGTCTTGTTTTTCTATTTTGATCTGCATTTCAAAGAAATTCAAGAAATTGGCGATTTTCATTATTTTAATATAAAATATAATGAAAATATAAATGATAAAATAAATAATTGCATTGAATTGAACAAATGAATTCGCTGTGTTTTCTAAATATAACTAAAGGTTTATTTGAACTGATCAAATTTTTTAGTTTTAACAAACAAAGTAGGTTGAACAAACTGTTTTATTGAATCAACCTAATATTTTCTCTGAGTGTACGACCTTGTGCATTAAAGCTGCAGACAAAAAAAAGAATGTTTAATATAAAGTCCCTATGAATTAACTTTTCAATGCGAGAATACTCATTTTTATATCTTTTCAAATTTCAAAGCATAACCCGTGCGTATCTTAAGAAAAAAATTTGTGTAACTAAAAATTTTCATGGAATGACGACCAGGGTAAGAACAGGGAGGTGCCAGGGCAAGAATCTCAAGATAAGAACAAATTACTTACGAAGTGGGGACTGGATAGTTACCTCAGACTAAGCTACCGGTTGTCAGTGCGCGGTAAGCAAGGCAGGGAAATTACAGCCCTTATCTCGACTTATTGACCAGGCGTTGCGTTAAATTCTGGTCACGATTCACTGAACTCAGTATACATATAACTGGGCAGGGTACAGTTACGATCTTAGTGAAATGAAAAACAAAGAGAAGACAAGCCGCCTGATAAGAGAGGCTGATACGACTTAGGAACTTACGACTGACTACAGATTGCGGTCCAATTACGTCTAAGATTTACGTTTACGTTACGGAAGCGGATGAACGAGACAGATCTCAGGATTTGAGAAACGTTCCGTATTGGCTCTCCTCAAAATCTAAGCGACCATAAACAATATGATTTATAATGGCACTAAACGTACCGGTAAAGTGATTTGTGCGAGGGTAGCACAATAATTACCGAAGGCATGAGCGAATATATTAACATTCTTATGTGGTGGTAAACTCAATCTGCTCAACAGGAAACCTACAGTGCAATATAATTCTGAGAAATTTGTATTTATTTAATTTGAAAATAATTACAACTTTTTAAAAATTAAAATATCAATTGTAATTAAGCATAAAAAATCAAAGTCATTCTGTATTTGATTTAGGAGTAAATAATGGATTCGAAAAGGATTATAACATTTTAGTCACTTCTTTTTCCTACGGGAAGAACAAAGCTATGCTAAGGCTCCACAAGGGACATGTTTCATGAATTATTTGTTAACTGTGTATATAGTCTGCTCTGGTTTTATGCAGGAACTATAAGTCTGAGAAACTTACCTTTTGCAGCTTCGTGCAGACTCGTCATCATCTGTTGGTGCCCCTGCTCCGGAATCCTAAAAACAAATAAATTTATTTCATAAATCCAGCAGAATATTCTAAAGTTTTGTGTTTTGGACACAAAAGGATTATAATTTTGAAAAATAAATACAAAATTCTAGTTCGAAATATCCTTACAAAAATATCTGCCTGAAAATAAATCTTAAATAGGTCTTTTCAGAGTACAATTTTTCTAAATGGACAAAATTATATTTTTACCATTTTAGGGTAAATAATAATATTCAAAGACCAAAATTACAATCTTGTAACATTTCTAATATAGAATATTTTATATACGAAATAAAACAATTTAAATCTGTTAAACCTGAGGTCTGCCACAGCCTAATTTGCTTTAATAATTTGAAAGCGACCAAAAGTGACTAATAAGCATTAACAATGGCAGTAATGTTCTTTTGGATTCAAAAGTATTCTATGAGATCGATGAGAACTGAACTGCGAGTTTTAACGGATTCAATTGATTTTAGTAAAATTATAGTGACTTTAGAGGAATTTAAGGGAAAACATAACAATTCGAATAAATTCATAAAAAAACGAGGGCAACATAAAGATAATTAAAATGAATTAAAAAAAAGAAATAAAATATGAAAAATTCCTCGATTTCAGAAAGATTAAAATGAGTTCAGAAAAATTCAAGTGAAGTAAAACAAAATCGGCTACAGTGCCTAAGAATTCAAGGAGAGTTTCAGAGACTTCAGGATGAATTAAACAAGAACTGTAAAAAAATCACGTAAATGGAACTAATCGAAGAGAATACCAAACAATTTAAAAACAATTAACAGAATTCAGTAAAATTAACAAGAATTCAGACTGAACTCAAAAGAGTTGCAAAAAATATTTGAGAAAATCTTCAAATATTTGAAAATCTCTTCAAACTTTGAAGTCCCTTGAAACTTTTTAAAGCTCTAGAAACAGCCTTGGAATATTTTTAATATCCTAAAATGTTAAAAATCGTTTGAAATGCCATTAAATCGAGAATTAAATCCAATTAAATGCGAGAAAATAACCTCTTTAGCTCTGCTAGGAATCAAACTCCGGTCCTCCGATTGCCAGTTGGGTGAATGCAGATAAAAAAATGACATCTTTCAAATTTGATATACTCACGGTGCGTAATTCTTCATTAGTACCACTTTGAAACATATAATACAAGGGTTTTTCAATAATAAGTCCTTAGAAAATCCATAAAATGGCGCTCGTAGAATCGAAAATGGTTTGTTTTTAGTAAGCATAATTACTCATTAGGCATCAGTCAAAATCTCAATTATATTCATCACATGGTTTCATTTTTATTGTCAATTGAAGCAAAAAACTTTTGTGTATTTAGAAAAATGGGAAGAAAGTGAGTTGAGAGCGTTGTTTACACACTTATATTTAAAAAGCTTAACACCGAAAGAGGTAAAAGCTGAGTTGGATAAAGTTCATGGTGCATCTGCTCCTGTGCTTGGAACAGTTTAAATTTTGTTAAATGAGTTTAAACATGGTCATACGTCCACATAAGATGAATATCGTTCGGGAATACGGTGAAATCGGGCGGCGAGGTGATGACCACGGTTTTATGGGATGCACGCGGAATAATCTACACCGATTACTTGGAAAAAGAACAAACGATAACTCGAGCGTATTATGCGCCATTATTGCACTAGTTTTTGGGCGGCTAAAAAAGTTGGATAAACGCTTGGAAAAGTGTCTGGAGTTAAAAGGAGGTTGTTTTGGAAAATAAAAAAAATCTATACAAAATAATTTTTTTTCTATCTTTTTCTAATTTAGTTATTGAAGGAGCCTCGTAATATAAAAAAGAAAAAAACTACTATAAAAGTGTTTTTGAGAAATCCTTGGGGGTTTAGAAATTATAAGGATACGGTGATTTTATAAAGAATTTTTTCTGTGCATTTAGAAAGAGGTTTATTATTCCAAAGTTAAGATAATGGTAACTGAAATTAGTATCTGTGAGTTATGTACGTAAGGCCTTTCCCAAGACTTCCAAAATGCAACATATTTTACTTTAGTGGCTACACTTTTCTCACGATTTAAAAAATTAATAAGAATGGATGTAAGGAGACAACACAGTCTTTTTTTAAATTGCAGACTTTTTTGCTATTTAGTTTTTGAATGAGAGTCTTGAAGAGTATGACATAGCAGAGATGTCCGAAAGGTTTGACGCTTTTGCTTTACCGACTTGAAAATGAAGGGTCTCAACTGGCTTTTGCTTCTTCCTTTTCGCATGAAATTTAAATCTAAAGACTTTCTATTTTTGCTTTGAACATTAAGAGCATTATTTTCGTTAAAAAACTAAATTATTAGCATATTTATAACCTTTACCTAAGTATATAATAAAAATTAAAACAAATTAAGACATCAGGCCATAAATAATTCTGAATGGATTGAAAAGCGACAGGAGAAAACATGGTGTGCGACTTGGTTACATTAATAGGTATTACATATCCGTCACTAATTTCCTGGTAGGCGATACATCCACCCACGAATTGAATGAAATACCTCGATCTCCGCCTTGCGAAGGCGAAGGCGAGAAGAAGTAGTGGTTGACTGCAGGCAGCCGCCATCGGAGACAATACCGGTCAAGAGCTACCGGAGTGTAATTTAACCTTAGTCTCTCTTTGCCCCTTTCTACAAGCAGGCGTCTCTTTGTCGGAAAAGTACAGATTAATATTCGGGGCGCTCACTGCTGAGGTGTGTGTGGTAATTAACGGTACCATTAAACAAGAATGGTACATCATCTTACATTCGATCCTAAGCCTGATGCAATCTTTATTCCATTTTTAATTTGAAAAAGTGGCACAGGAACCACTATGTGTATTTATAATATTATATTGTATTCGTTGATTAATCGAGGAAAATTTTATAATAATTAGTTAATTATATTTTAAAACATTTCAAATTAATATACTTTCGGATACTCCACATAATTGTATGCACAATAAAAATTAAAAAGTGCTATCATTTCAAATGTACACTGAAACCGCAGTTATATCCTCTCTCACTTATATCCTCTCGCGCTTATATCCCTACATAACTCATTTATATCCGCTCGGCATCCAGCACCTAGCAGTACCACGTGACAAACAAGCCAATGAGAGCGCAGGGCGGCCATTTACCCTTTGCTGAGCAGCATTGGTGTTTTGAAGAATTTGAAGAAATTTTCATTCTTTTTTTGAAAAGTTAACTACTTCGTCAAAAAGGCCGCTTTTTTGGTTGAAAATGCATAGTTTTTTGTTGAAAGTTAAATCTTTTAATTTGAAAAGTCTACTTTTATATTTGTGGTTCAAAATTAATCTATTTTGGTTAAAAAGTGAAAATTGAACTATTTTCTTAAAAACTCACTATTTTTATCAAAAATTCAACTTGAAAGTTGCTTCTGTTTAATTGAAAAGTTTACTATTATATTTCTGGTCCATAATTTATCTTCTTTTGGCTTAAAAAAATTTACTATTTGGAGAAAATAAAAAATGTAATTATTTTGTTGAAAATTTAACTATTTTCTTAAACAGTTATCTTTTTGTCAAAAATTCATTTGTTTTGTTAAAAATTCGTCTTTTTGGATAGAAAATTCATCCTTTTGGATTGAAAATTCATCTTTTGGTAGAAAAGTAACCTTTTTAGTTCATTTATCATTCTTAATTGACAATTCAATTGTCTTCTAAAAGATTCGCTTTTTTGGCTTGAAAATTAAACTATTTGGTTTAAAATGTTTTAAATGTAAAATTTATATTGCATAATACATTAAAATAGCTTGAATCAGTCAGCTTTTATTTAAATTTAATGGTGGATCGTTGTAATTCAGCTACGATGGAAGCCGAGAATAAGATAACGATTTACCATTAATATCTAGAGTAAGATACTATCTCTAATTAGACCTGGCACTAACACGACTTAATCTTTTATCCTTTCTTATCGAAACAGTTACGCCAAAAAATCTATGACTAATACAACAAGAGGATGAAAGGGATGACTAATCTTCGGTTTCAGGGATCTTGCTGGGACAGGTTCGAGGGGTTTCTGAAGTGGGGTGGCCACACCCCTAGAAACATTGCATATGCTCTCTATATGTCACTGGTATTACGAAGTGCACTTACACTCCTTAGGGTAAGTGCATTTTTTTGCACGATCAAAAGGGGCTCTAGCGATGCCTGTTCATTGATTCAAGCTCTAAAGGGGTCTTGAAAGTATCCAGGGAATTTATTATGCGAGGTAGCG
>JAWWLR010000158.1:71256882-71268799 GCA_035041075.1 Acraspis erinacei | reverse complement strand
TTTCGTTAGTCGATCGTCTTTCATTCTCTCAACATGCCCGAACCATCTTAACCGATTTCTTTCCCATGTGTCAACTATAGCAAATTGGAGAATTATCTAGAGAGGCGAAAATAAAGGAGCTCATCAAGTGTGTCCTAGAAGAATCCAGTCACAAAAAAGCCTAAAATCCAGGTTGAAGGTGAGTGGACCGAGGCCTCAAGTAGAAGCAAATAGAATCCGCCAAATATCGGCGGGGAGAAAACGAAGGAAAGGACGATAAAGATCCAGTAATTAAAAAAGAACTTGGTCAAACAAAGAGACCAAGAAAAAGGAGAATTCCCAGAGAAGCCATTACCGTAAGGCCTGCTCCTGGGAAGGAGTATGCGGACATCTTGAAGGAAGTCCAGGCGAGCATCAAGCCTGATGACCATGGTGTTTCTGTCAAGGCCATCAGACAGACAAGAGCTGGTAATGTGCTTTTAGGGGCTCTTAAGAGGCAAGGGTGGTGTTCGTCACCTCGCCCCAAGAGGCAAAATGGTGTTCTACGACCTGGTGGAGAGTACCGAGGTGGTAAATATTGAGAAAGTAATCATGGCAGTCCTAGGGAGGCACATTAATGCTCCTCCTACGATCAACTTGACAAAGAAGAGCGACAGGGGTTGCGTGAAGGCCCATAGTGCCGCAATCTCTTGTTACCGTTGCCACAGTCCCGGGTACATGACTCAGGAATGTACCGGAAAAGACCGCAGTGGCAATTGCCGCAGGTGTCGTCTGGTGTCATAAGGCTGCGCAGTGCCAGGAGAAGGTGACTCCGCGCCCGCCTCCCACAGAAAAAAGGAAACCTTAAGGATTTTGATTAAAGGATTGAGCCGAGAGGCCCTGAAAATTAGGTGTCGGCTTTGGAAAAAATGCGTCCGCCACCAACGCCCTTGAAGTAATGCCGAAGCGGTTCCGGGGTCGTTGGTAATAGGGGGGGGGGTCTTAGTCGGTACGAATCCGACACTACCCAGCCTTCATCTTTCTATCTACTTGCCTGTCTGTCTACATACATATATACTAGGGTGGGCCAACTAATCACCTATGAGAAATTTCAACGGGCGTCGATGCCAAATCGTCCTCTAGCAGAAAAAAATTAATGCACATTTTTTATTTTCAAATGAAAGGATTTTTCGAACGTTGTGTGAAAATTTTGTTTGTTATGGAGTTTAAGACGTAAAACGTATACTTTTTTTACTTCTTCAATTTTTTTCAAGAAATTATAAGTCAATTTATTAAAAATTTTATAAACTGGTTCTCTTCTCAATAAAGATGCACTTTATCAAATTATAATACATCAACAAAGTTATAAAAAAATTGAGACATCTCGAAAGTTGCAAAAAATTGCAATATTTGTTGACTTGTAGCGAGCCTTAGATATGATTGTTCAACTTTAAATTTTCAAGAACCAGGAGAAAAAATTTAAGAATAAAAAATTCTTAGCTTTGCAATCAATGATTTCAAACCAATACATTTGGAATCTACGTCTTTTTCTGATTCCGAAGACATGTAATTTGTTTGATAAAGGTTAAAAATTTGAGAAGCATTTAGTATTTAATTCAATTTTAAACTGAACTTTCTTGATATTAAACTCCTTCAGATTTTCAACTTTTCCGGGCAAGTAATATATCAGTGGAATCGGAAACATTCGTAGATGCTGATTATGCTATTTTCAAAGCGCTAGTCGAAAAATAATTTTGGCTTAAAGAGACTCCATGGTACATATCCAGCCCCTTGACCTGTTCGTTGGGGGCCTATTGCTCCGCCCGAGTCGAGTCCCGACAGAACAGTCTTCTTCAAACTACAGTGCAACAGTGAACATGGATGCAAACCATGGAACAAGTACTAGTAGGTGCAATGAGAAAGACATACATTAGAGAGAAAAAGCAGAGACAGTGCAGAGCAAAGTAGTGTTTAAATTTGATCAATTTTAAATTCAGACTTGAAGTTCAGAGCTAAGATTCAATTTGATTGCAAATCCTGAAAAAAGTAAAAAGTAACCGAAACCAAAAAGACATGTGTTAGAACAAAAAAAAAATCCTTTGTTAAAAAAATGTGTTGGCCCTGAAAAGGGCCGATTTTTTGTCCTGAAAAGGACAAATTGTCTCCCAGTAAATACTCTATCCTCTCATTGAGGATAGAAGTATTTGACTGCTTTAATGACTAATACAGAAAACTTCCATGAATGCAATTTACCTGCGTGACCGTTAAGAGATGCTAGGGAGGGTAATAGGTGATTAAAATCTTCTGAAAATGCCCTGATTGGTGTAATTTGCTCCAATCACATGAAGAAGAAGAATATTAATACAGTTTGACTGTAAATTTGTTGTTCTCATCCATGTTTTTTTGGTTTCTGTTACTTTTTACTTTTTTCAGGATTCACAGCAAAATTGAATCTTATAAAAGCTTCAAGTCTGAATTTAAAATTGATCAAATCTAAACACTACTTTGCTCTGCACTGTCTCTTCTTTCTCTCTCTAATGTCTCTCTTTCTCATTGCCCCTGCTACTACTTGCTCCATGGTTCACATCCATGTTCACTGTGGCACTGTAGTTTGAAGAAGACTGTACTGTCGGGACTCGACTCGGGCGGAACAATAGGCTCCCAACGAGCAGGTTAAGGCGCTGGATATGAAACATGGAGTCCCTTTAAGCCATAATTTGTTCCCTTACTTCAATATGCCTGCGTTTAAAATAACCTTGCTGAAGTAAGCTCACTCATACTGAGATTCACGAATAGACCGAAAAGTAGTAGAAAAAATTAGGTCGGGACAGGCCTGATCATACCTGAACACCGAGCAAAAAGTTTGCAGCAAAGCTTTAATTGAAAACCGATTTAGAAGACTCAATTCGTATTAAATTAATATTGTTTTTCATTGCAAATTAGGATTATGCTTTGCAAATAATCACTGTCTGATATTTTTTCTAAACTTTAAAGAATTTTAGGTGATTCTTTTAGGAGTTTTGGCCTGGACTTACTTGAACGACAAAAATATTGTTGCAAAGTGTAATTTTAAAATAAAAAAATAAAAAAAATTTTGTTACCAAACAAAAATTAGTTCAACTTTTAATCAAGTAGTTAAACTTTCAACCAAAAAATATAAATTCTTAACAAAAAATAGAATAGCTGATATTTTAATCCAAAAATATTTTAATGCTAAACAAAATAGTTGAATCCTTAAACAAAAATATGAATTTCCAACTAAAAACATTAGATATCTGCCAAAAATTATGAATTTTCAACAAAATAGTTACATTTTCAACCTAAAAGATTAATTTAAACCTAAATTATAAATTTTCAACCTTCTTATATTTTCAACTAAAAAATATCTTTCAGTTAATCAAAAAAATTGTAGATAATTTATGGTTTGAAGGGAAACGTAATTTATAATACAAAATAGAAGTGTTGAATGTTTATTTCTTTTCTAAGTTATTTTGTTTATTTAATTTAAGGTTATTGTATAAATATAATTTTCCTAAGTTTCTCCAGAAAATTCCAAAAGATTTTGGAAGATTTCAGATATGTAAAAAAAAGAATGAAGACAATTTTATAGTATATTTGTTTATTTTGCAAGAGTTTATACAATTTGAGGACGAATTTCGAACAGTTTAAAAGATTTTCAGGACCTTTCAAAGCACAATTCAAAATTCTTTAATGTCTTGTAAACTGACTGGAGTTATCCGTAAAATTGTCTGATTTTTTTTTTAATTCAGTTCCGACCATTTTTGATATGTTATCCTTATTATACACTTATTCGAATTATTTCAAAAATTTTATAAACTGCATAATTAAAAAATAAAGAATCAAATTAAATTTTCTATGAAATCATAAAAAAATAATTGCATTATTCAAAAATCTTCCAAAGTCCTCAAAAAGTTGAAAAATTTAATTTCAAGATTTTTTTTATTTTTAAAATATTTCTAATGTATAGAAACTTAAAAAGTCTTTAAGACATTAAAAACTAAAATGTTTTCTTTTATCTATGTTTAATTGTTTGTAAAGATTGAGAAATAATTTTCATTCTCAAATGGAAATACTTATTTGGACATTTTCTTTTGCTAAATTAAACATTTGGTTAAAACTTTAAGAACATTTGCCGTTATTATGGAAATATCATTCACAATTTCTTGTTTGTCGTTTGCAAATAAATATCTAGAATTAAAACACCTCATTTAGAAATTGTGATTTACAAAATTTTTGCAAATTCAAAAGAACAATCTGAAAAGAGCCACTAGAAGTCATATTCACGCAATATGCAACCAATCGGGTAGTCAACAAAAATGATTGCGAGATTTTCTAGACATATCGTTACCATATTTTATTTAGATAGGATATGATCCGAGTGCCATATAAAACATAGATAAATCCTAATTATTTCCAACTGTGATATTTTTTTCTAAAATCAATTAATTCAATAACAAGAGCCACCATTGTTTGCCAAACTTATTTACAGCCGAAACAAATAATCTTCCACGGATTTTTTAAGCGAATTATCGTCACAGCCTGGTACATAAATTCGATGAGCATTAACGTTTCTCAATGGATACTGCAGTTGTTCTTTATTCTGAGTAAAACGCTGATTGTATTCCGTTATCAAAGCTCCTCCACGTTCCGCATTATCATTTGTGACTTCTGGCTTGTGTGCTGTAAACCAAGATCTTTGGTATAAAAGTACAACGAAAATACAAACAATTCGAAGTCCATTTCCTTCACTGTTAGTAAGAGTAAGCGCTCGGCGAAGTAATAAGATTTTGATTATGTAGTTTGCTTTTACCAGCCATAACATGTTGAACTGCACCAGAAGCTTTTCACTGAAAATATCTAGAAGCTTTTTCTCCAAGGAACATAATTATCAACTCCAAAAGTTCCTTTTAGTCTTCTTTTGGATATGCTTTCTACAATTAGAAAAATATTTTTAAGTCAGAAACTATTTTAAAATATCGTTTTTTGCTTATAAGAGTTAGAAAACTTTTCTAATTATTTTAACCATTACAAATTTTAATTAATAAACATTGTATTAGGTAAAGTTAGCAAGAAAACTTCGATCAACAATAAAAAGTTTCAAACAATTGCGGGTAAAATTTGTTTGATCTACAAAAGTTAGCCAATTCCAAGAAAGACATCCAAGAATTTTGTAAGTAGTGATTATTTTTTTAAATTATAAACAGTCATTTTTCAGAAAAAAACACATTTTCAGGTAATTTTTTATTCATATTGGCCTTGTATTCAAGGCCATTTTTCTGCATAATATTGAATTTTCGCATTTTCCTCGCAAAGAATGAAATATGAAACCTAAAATAAAATATGAAGTTCTTTCTTACTGTGAAATATAAAATATAAATGTAATGCATTTAATAATGATCGTACCTTTATTCTGTTTAAGACGAATTCAAGAATTATTCGCTTTTCGTTTTGAAGTGCTTGGCTTACTTCAGGATCACTCTTGTCAGATTTAAAGTTTTTGGCATTCATTTCTGGCGATGCTTCTTAAGATAGCTTGAAGAGCAATACATCTGGGCCCGAAGTAGAGACGTATTGGATTTTGAACCCCTCATTGTGTTCCCGAGGAAGAAAGATTAAAAATCAAGTTTGCACCTTAAACGACCCACCTGTGTGACCGCGTTAGTGTTTCGTGACGATTTGGATGAATCCTCATTTGCAGATGTATATATACGAAGCTAGAAAAAAAAAAAGGGTGCGATATGCCCATCTAATAAGGATGATAAGACAATGTCGTATTCTTGCGCGATCTTTGAATAGCCGGTATGTGAAGAACATCGCACGAACTTCTGTAAAGATTGCGCTGCTTGAATTATTTACCCTCATATAATTTTTTTAAACTTTTTAACCAAGTTTCTTATGAAACTTAGATGATTATATAATAGATAAATATTAATTTTTGCAAGAAAAGTGGATTTTTCATTCATTTATTATATGCCTAAATTAAAAAAAAAATTACCATATTTTCAAGTGTGCAAATAAGTATACTTTTTGGAACTGGAAGACATAGACAGTTCATGACTTGATCTTTAACACCAAAAGTACAGTTTCTTAATATTTATTTATGTCAAAGTTATGAATTTGTTAACTAAATTTCCATTTTTTCAAGTTTTTGTTTGTATTTTGATTATTATTTTGAAAAAAGTTACATATTTAATTCTAAAAACAATTTGAACATGTAGTAGAATCTTCGAGGAATACACATGAATTTTCCCAGATTTTTTTAAGCTTTTAAGATGGAAAAAAGAACAACCTGACATAAACGACCTACCTGTGTGACGTAACACACAAAGAAAATGTGTGATGAAGGGTTAATTATTTAAGATTAGTTAATTAGTCTAAAAATGAGCAAGAAACCCCTTGGAGCTCCCCTGGTGATCAAGCTATAAAGCCTTTTGTGCAACACCCTTAACTAGTTATTCGCTCTCAGTAGTTGAGTCCTGATCTCGTGGCGAAACCTAGTATATAAATCACTGATCACGCTGTAATTTCCTCATGTTCCATGAAATGGGTCCCAATGGTTTGCTGCCTGAGCCTAGCTAATGCCGGCACTGGAATATTACATGCAGGAATCTTTCATCATCCCTGCCGCATTTCCTTGCTCTCTGTCGTGGTATTATACCGCATTTCAAGTTTTGTATCCAGTGAGCATCTGAACTACTGTCCTTATGTCTTTCTTGGGTAAATCCAGGATTTCCCTGGCTCTGCCCATTCTGTACGTAAATCCCAGGATGAATTTCGCCTGTCGACAACCCTGGATTTGTTCCCAGTATTCCCGGTGCTTTATTCGGATCAAACTTTTGATGGCCATCCCGATGCAGCAAGACGCTAGTCCCAGTACCGGCCCTATGTATTTTCTCGCAGCGCCGCGTTTTGTTAGCTGGTCCGCCTTTTTATTTTCCTTGATCCCTGTATGACGAGGAACCCTTATAAGAACCAGTTCATTCTTTTCTGCAAGTTAGTTCAATGCCATTTTGAATTCCTAAACCAGTTCTGATGTTATACCTGGGTTTCCTACTGCACTTAATGTCACTTGGCTTTATGAGAAGATCGTAATCTTCCTGCCAGCAGCGTTTTTATCTATTAATGTTTCATCACAGCAAAGTACGGCCAGGAGGAACGCCTGAAAGACTGTAGCAGGTCTCCTACATAGGATCACTAAATAGAATCTGCATTGTCCTGGTATCACTTGGGAGCCTAGTGTGCCTAGTCCTCCGAATCCATCTATTTACACTTGTCAGGTGGCCCATCGCGTGTGCCGCCCTTAAAGTCATCGCAACATGTAAGAGTTCTTCTACCGCCGTTTTGAGAGTAGTCCTCATTGCTCACGTCAGGCCCTTAAAAGCAAACGTTTGTAATCGTCGTAGCCTGTCCTGCATAGTTTTAAGTTCCGCCCGTATCCACCAGACCACGGCTGCATATAGGAGTCCTGGTTTAAGGACGGCAGAGTCATGCAAGCGTTTTAGGCCCTAGACCCCACGTCAACCCAAAGGCTCTGCTGCACATCTAGAGTTCTGAGTCGGTTATATTACTTCGAGAAACTATGAGAAACTCAAATTTACTTAGTTTACAATACAAAATTTAATATTTTAACAGTAAAGCATGTTCTTGGTATTCTTCCTTATTTATAAACATATTTATATAAGTAAATAACTTATATTTAACTATATAAATAACGTAAGCAATAATAATATTGTTAAAAATCATAAAGTCTTTCGAATTCTCCTACCTCCTGTTATATTCTCCGTTATATAATCCAAACTTAAATTCTCGAGAATTTAAGGAATCTATCCACATCCAAAAAGTCATGAAAAACTTCCTGTATCGGGTTTCCAGATGCTTCGCTAAGTTCAGTTTGCTATCTAGGACTACTTCCAGATATTTAAGCGAATCTGAAAACGTCAGCTTCCCGCCATAGAATACACGCGAAGGAGCCGTCCACTACAATGCATAGCAGGACAAATGACAGGACACCCGCCTGTGGGCAACCCCGTGGCGCTATTCCCCTAACTAAGCCTTCCTCCCATCTGGTTTCGAGTCTCCTCAGGCCTCGCATGCTTCCTATCCATCTTACTACCTGGTCTGGCACGCTACACCTCAAAGCCTGTCGGCAAATGACTTCTGGAGGAGTGTTGCTGAAGGAACTCTATATCCAAGAAATTGCCCACAGCACCCTGCCCTGTGTGCACCGGGGAGGCTAAAAGCACCTAATCCCTGATATTTCTCTCAGCAGTGTAACCTTCTTTCCCAGGATTGGAAATGCAGGCCACACTACCATCCTTCCAGACCGATGGCACGTGTTTTAGGATAATTCTTGCCCTAAATAATTGCTTTAGTGGAGGGACGGCGAAATCCATGCCTTTTTATAAAAGCGCTGTCATTCGTCCCTAGTGATTAAAAGGTACAAAATAACCATACGGCCCATTTCACGTTTTTGTTATCAACTACCTTGGCGGCGAAATTCCAATCGGCTTTCTGCATCTGTTGGCCCCAGCATTTTCTTCATATTCGGCAAACTCACCATTATCGAGCCTTATTATCTCGAGGCGAACTTCCGGGTTTTTCGCCAGGATCTTGTGGAACCTTGCTGTTTCCGAAATTTCCTTCGATTCCTTGCGGAATATCTTCAATCTTTCTGTTTACTTTCTAATGTTTTTATTCTATTTATACTGTACCGTTTTATAGATGTCCCAGTCTGAAGGCAATTTAGATCGATTTGCCCTGTTGTAGCTTTTTTCTTAACCGGTTTACTTCCTTCGTGAAACTATTCTTTTCGGATTCATCCTCCGAATATGATCGTTGCTTTCGTTTTTCCATACTGATATTTTTTGAAAACTTTTAGAATCTTGAAGTGACCACCTCGATACAAAAGTAAAGAATGAATGAGAATGAGGTATTTGTTAGTGACATAGAGAGAAAGGCCCACTTCTGTTTGGTATGGCTTTAAATTTGTTGGCCTTCAACATAGAAATGGGAAGTACTGAATTCTATCACGAGAAAAAGGAGCGGAGTACAATGTACAAAAATGTTAAGGAACAATTGAAAGAAGTTTCATCTGAAAAACCTTCCCTTAATTGTATAATATACAATTGTACGCTGAAGTTGAGTTCATCTTATAACTGCTAATTTTTAAGGTCAATTAGTTGGTCAGGTTTTTTTTAAACAGGATAACGCATTTGTTCGAGTATAAATCGTCAGATCTATTTTTGAAATTCCTTCCATGATATTTTAACCTTTTATTTGATTTATTTAGAAATTTCACAATTGTACTTTACTTGTATATTGTAGCCGTCGATAATACACTTAGAAAAGTTAGTTATAATCTTTTTTTGCGCACTGCAAAATTGTTAATATTTTTATCATAACCATAATCGACGTAAAAGCAACCTTTGTCCAGTTATTTTGAAAATTTTGTTATTGTTTTGCACTTTGCAAGATGGTGGCTGTAGCCGTGCACTCACAGTCTGAAAAAATTTTTTTCTGTCGGATTTTTTTATTATGGGGTAATTTTCGCTGTCGACTGGACTATTATGAAATCTTATGAACTATATCTTGTTGTAGTGAGAGATCTGGAATCTTAAGTAGATAATTCAGATTTTTAAATATTTTGGGATAGCGGGATTTAAATGTTTTCAGAAGTGAGTGCTAAAGTCTAAAGGCACTGAAATTATTTAAAGGCAGTGTAAGCTACATCGGGCATTTTCTCTTTGAAAATTCTGGATAATACATATTTAAATTGTAATTATGTATAAAGTCAGCGAGAGTTGTAAAACCGAGCTCCTTTGCATGCATATTGAAATGTAATATTTCCAATTTGAATTAGCAATCTCGGGCCGACACATAGCGTTTTACAAAATTGTATTTTGGAAACATTCTTTAAAAGATCCATGCAAACGGTTCGCACATCGCGAGCCAAAAGTACAATCGAGCCCAAAGTGTGCGGCTAGGTTTTTTTTATAGGTCAACTTTTCGGCCGGAGAATATTGTGCACGTAATCTTTCAATTTAGAATTTACTGTTTGGCAAATTAGACACTCTAATTCACATTGAAATATGGTATTTTAACAGTCGTCTATTTTTTTTACATATATTTCTAATGAATTAATTTTAATAGTAAGATTGTGTGTAACAATTTAACCTTTGAAATTAAAATTTGTAACAAAAAATCGAAAATTGAATTTATGAAGAAAATTCGTTTTTCAGAGAGAAAGACATAGACGAAGTACTTCAGTTACACACGGTATTCACAAACGTATCCAAAGGTCAAGTAGCAAAGAAGGAAGACCTGATAAAATGTTTCGCTCAAGAAGACCAAACCGAAATTTGCAAAGAAATTTTGAATAAAGGTGAACTGCAAGTCTCTGACAAAGAAAGACACTCGACTTTGGAATCGATGTTCAAAGATATCGCGACGACAGTAGCTGATAAGTGCGTCAATCCAGAAACGAAGCGGCCCTATCCGGTCTCCTTGATAGAAAAGGCAATGAAAGATGTTCATTTCTCAGTCAAGCCGAACCGAAATGCAAAGCAGCAAGCCTTAGACGTAATTCCGCAGTTAAAGACAGTCATGCCTTTGGAAAGAGCGCAGATGAGACTACGAGTTTTCGTTAAGGGAAAAGAAGCTAAGAAGGTCAGGGAGAAAATAATAAAAATAGTTACAACTACAGAAAAAGAGGACTGGGATGATGGTTCCTTGAATTTGATATGCCTTATCGATCCAGGGCAGTACAGAGAAATAGACGAATTAGTTCGTTCAGAAACAAAAGGTTCAGGAACTCTGGAATTGTTAAATCTGAAGGAAGTCACAGAAGGCGAGGAAATTTTAGAATAAGAGTATTTGTAATTTAATCTACAAAATGTGATTTCATTTTTATTTCTGCGAATATGTTTAAAAACTCAAGTCACATTTTTTGGATCAACTGTTGTACGTTACTAAAACGATTATTATAATAAATTCTTATTGTTATTATTGAAAATTTTGGAATTTTTCATCTTTAAGATAAACTAATATATGTTGAGAATTTTTGATTTTATTTAATAAATATCGTGCACATACTCATACATAACAAGATAAATAAATGAGTTTATCTCCAGCGACTATGTACAATCCTAAATTGTACTTCTTATCTACATGTGAACCTAAGTTGAGTAACAATAAGCTTTCTTGCTTTTCTTTTGCGAACCTTAATCTAACTGTGTCGTTACAACAAAGACAGCAGCTTTTTATGAGAGTACGAACACGGCTTAGGAAATGATGCATCTATCAGACATAATTAAAGTCAGCAGAGCAGTCTAAATAATAACTGGTAATCATTGCGATATAAAATCAAAGTCTCGTCGCACGTGAGCAGGTATGTAACATTGAGTCGAAATCTCAGCAGTTCAGTCGTAGATTGTTTACCACTCCGTCATTGGCTCATTCTACAATAAGCGTAAGAGTACAGTTTAACATTTAGTACGACTTTTTTCTATAAATTGAATTTCCTCTGAGAAGCAAATTTTGACTTACGAAATGTCAATGTTTACTCCTGAGAAATTAATGATCAAATATAAAGAACAGGAAAACGTTCGGCAAACAATTTAATACTCTAATTTTAAGTAAGACATTAATACTTTCTACGTTTTCCCAGTGGGAGACTGTTGAGCTCTGACAAGGCTCATAATAAGACTTCGGTTTTTAATTTGTATTATATGTACTAGCTTACTTCTCCTCGCGCACTTCTGCTCGTGGAATATAAATCGTTTCTGTGCGTTGATCACATTTCGCAGCGATTCGGGATGCAGTGAGGAGGAAGTCGCATAATCGATTCAAGTATATCTGCGCTTCCTTATCCAAAATTCCATCCCTGACTAAAACATTCACACTCCTCTCCGCTCGTTTGCAAATTGTTCTTGCTACGTGT
>JAWWLR010000158.1:71051060-71066517 GCA_035041075.1 Acraspis erinacei | reverse complement strand
TTAAAATGAGCCCTTAGGCATATTATTTCGTCACGTCAAATTTTGGCCGCAGCTCTGATCCGGTTGACGTGGAACGAGCCATATATATAATCCTCAATATAAATAAGGTACAGAAAACAAGACGGTATAGAAAAAAGATAAATTATTCTTAAAAAACGAGGACATTGCGACGCCGACAGAAATCCAATTTTTCTACTGAACTTCACCCTGTGTCTGACCATCACAAGCCTTTTCCACTTGGGTTGCTTTCGCTGTACCTGTCCCTTAAATTGTGACAATTTTCCAAGTGGAGAGACAACGCTACGGTTCGACAGGAGGGTGATTTTTGAATGGAAAAGTTGAAAACCTATCAATGTCAACGTTTAAAATCTGAAAAATTTGAAATTCTATCAATTTAGAGGAAAGTGCAGTCAAAAATTGACAACTAAACATTAAAATGAGTTAATATTTGTTCAATAATTTGTTAAATCAGATTTGAATAAAAACTATATCTATGGTTTACTGTCAATTATGTAATAATAAAATAAAAATGTGATATTTTCTTCACCCCATAAAAATAATGAAACTTGAATTTAAAATGGAATCCTATCATTCGCAAAATTTTCGATATGCTTCTACTGACTCGCTAGGAATGGAAGTGAAACTAAATCAACATAATCCATACACACCGGATAGAAAAAAAACGCATAAATGATGAATGCGAATTATTTTCCTGAGTCGGTCTTTCCCACCTTCTATCAAGGATTATACTAGCAAGGCGAAGAAAAATAAAGATGCTGGTAACAAAAATGCTTAGGACCCATGTTTTTCGACCGATATAGGAAGGCGCCTGTCGGGATCTCGACAGACGCCTTTAATGCGAGTTAAGGCGATATATTCACGAATAAATTTATCGGCTCATATATTGAAGGAAGCGATGCTAAAAATAATAGCAGTAAGATGATATATTTTTTAGATACTGCCTAAAATGGTAAAAACCATAGAAAACTCTGTTTTAAATTTGAATACCCCATTTCTTAAACAAATGTTTTAAAGTATAGAAACACCTATTCAAACAACTTCCGCTATTCCATCCAACCATAAATGCTTCAATTTTCCACGAAAAAGTGAAATGGGGACTTTTTGTAGTTTAAAAGATTGTTTAAACTTATTTGAAAAAACTTTCCTTGATTCAGAAAAGCCAAAGAAGGGAGAGCTATTGAAGGGCCCACTGTATTTTTTGAAAAAGGTGTCTGTCATCGCATTAATAATTAATTCTTTTTAGAGAAACCGAGATGCTTTTGGAAAACTCTAATTCGTAATTGTGTCATCTGGTCGTTTAATTCAATTTTTTCCTACATAAAGCACCTTTTTCGTCATTTTTTTCATGTTTGAAGGAAGATATTATATTTTCCTTGAATATTTGCTAATTAAAAAAAAAAACTTTTCTTTATTTCTAATGATAACTTATGACAGCGTAATTGAAAATAAGACTCAGGGTAAGTGTGATATCTGTTTTTTGTTTGACTTTTTTATTTGACTTTTTTATGACTTTTTATGTCTTTTTTTATTTTCTAATACAAAAATCTATCAACAGTTCAATATTAGTTGGAGAGATTAATGAGTTAATAGGAAATTTTTCACATATCACTGGACCTTCAATCTAAATTCAAGTTTTTAATTTTAATTTTTATTAAGAATTTTTCTAAATAACAAAAAACTGGAAGCCAACATACATGATTTGAACCAGTGGATCTTTCATTGATAGGTATCAGAAAGTACAATCTTGTCTTTGGAATGTATGCTGGGTTTTTTTACATGTGTAACACTTACTTATAATCACGAAAAATCTTAAATCGCTGATACATTTTCAAGAAGGATTAAAATTAATTCTACCCACAGGCTTGTGTTGATTCGACAACGGGAGGTTCAAATGTAGAAAGTGTAAAGATAATTTTGGAAGAATTTGAAACAAAATCTTTTCAAGTGTTCAAAATATCATTAATCAAAGTATAATTTTGTAATTTCTTATCACACTTACCTCTATCGACCTATATCAATTCTGAGAAAAGTTTAATAATTAATTTGATAACAATTTTCTTCACTGTATATTCTTTTTCTTATCTCCAAACGTAGATGTATTGCTCACATGGCGATGTCTATAAATTGAAGCCATTATCCCAATTAAACTTTTCTTGCACGCAACGTGTCCACTAAGCCGTCGTCTTTTTTCGCACGCTATTAATTTGAAATTATTGTGATCAGAAAATGAGACCATTATCTCAACATAGCGCGAGTATATATCGAGCATTTATAATGTTCCTAGAACGAATGTTTATTATTATTAAGCAATCAATCAATTTCGAACATTACAATTTCGAAAAATTGAAATTTGTAGTATTGAACGGACTATTTAAAGTCAAATACATGTTATTTTATAGTATTTCCCTATATCAAGCCTATACGTATAAATAGATTCTTGAGAGTTAAGCCAATAATTAATGGCAGTGAGAGTAATCCCCCGTTTCCGAATAATGAAAGAAAAAACAGAAGGACGAACCTTCGAGTTTACTGAAAGTTCGAAAATTCTGACACCTACACGTGTTAGATGTTTGACGTAGTTTCAAAATGTCTTACTATTTTATTTCTTTGTGTTCTTCATCAACAATCACAATAAAATTTACGAGAATAAAAGAATGTTTTTCTTCTTTATATATTTCCTTTGTTCCTTATTTTTTAATTGTTTTTAAAATCAATAAATCAATTATCGAACTTCTTGTCGCTAATCTTCTCAAACCTACATTAAATAAACGAAGTCTCTGGTTGTCCCGAAATTCAGGATGAGTAGTTAAGCATTTTTCATAAGCTTGGCTAATAGTCTCGAATTTTCGGGACAACTAGCCCAGTACCTTTTCCAACTCCCCCAATTTTTCGAGATGACTAGATAATAGACACAGTATTAAATAAAATAAAAAAATGAATTCTTTGGTAAAAAAGTTCATTACAAAAATGGATTTTTAATGAATGTAGGAATCGGAGGTGATTACTTTCAAATATTGAAATTATTAACAGGTACACTTGTTAAATTAAATGCCTCCTGCGTATTAAAACATTATAGTGAATGTTTCATAAAAACATTTGATATTTTTCGACAATCGTTATCACCTATTTTTCTGATGTTTTTTCTTCCTTGCAGATGTAACTTTGTATGCGTTACAATTTCAGATATTTTTAAAATGATTTAATAAAGATTTTCTCCGTGTGAAGGTGTGTGCGGGTGTGTTGCCCCTTTTTTGTTGACATGAGAACTTAAAGAAGGCTGTAGATAAATTGATATTTAAACTAAACTAATATCTCAAAACTGATCAAAATATTTCTTAAAATATTCATAAAATTCCTTTTTGTCAATTTACAATGTCTTAAAAATAGGTTCTCTATACTAAAACTTTTTTATTTAACATAATTTAAGGTTGATTTAGGAATATAAAAGATTCGCAGGCTCGAGGAAAACTGATGGACCTACAATATTAATAGATTCTATTGGAAATTATGGAAGTTGTGGCTATTTATGATATTTAAACAATCAATTTTCTGTACCACTTTTTTCAATTAAATTATTCAAAGTTGATATGCGAACAAAAAAGAATCCTTCATTCGACGCGAATCAATTGACCTCTTATATTAATATGCTTTATTAAACACTAAGGATGTTACAGTCATTTATAATATTTCTTAAATTTTTCTTAAAGTAAACTTTTTTCTATTATTATAACATAATTCGAAGTTGGTGCGAGAATACAAAAGACTCCTTAATTCGAGACGAATTAATTGACCTATAAATAGTATTAATAAAAGTTTTTTAATGATTCTTAACCCTTGTGTCACACCCGGGTACCCATGTACCCAACACGGTATATTTTTGCTTGTAAATGAAATAAAAAAAAATTCCGCTTCGGACCTCCAGATCATCTTCATTTGGTTCAATTGTAAGAGAATCGTGCATATAGGTCAATTAAGATTTTTTTTTGCAAAAATAATCGACTTTAAGCATACCTTCTTGGTGTGCACACCCAGGGATTATAATCTCTTTATCAAGATATTTGACTTATTTACGTGAAATGGGTTGAGTAACGATAGGATACATGAAATTTAAGATGATAAAAACCTTTACTCTTCACATTATTTACATCTACCGAAAAAGACGATTTGCACTGACTACAGCGATGTCGCAGGCTGATGAAACACCTTCAAGTTGGGTGCGCGTACAAGGGTTAAGTGTGGCCCCATAGCCCTCTCCATAGGGAGAGGACCGCAGCCACGCTGTTAGCTGATATTTTAGACTCATTGATGCAGTAACTGTCTGTGAGTGGTACACGTTTCCCCGCAATCGCAGGGCAGTGATAAAGGATATGAATAGAATTCTCATTATCCTTTCCGCACAGACGACAGAGGGTACTTTCTTCAAGTCCTATCTTATGTATGTGATACCGGAGGTTTCCATGTCCCAGAAACATTTCTGTTAGGACCTTGAGTTCCTTTCTCCCGGGCTTGAGTAATTCTTTTGCTCGGTGAGAGTTTAACTTTTAGCCCAAGAGTGTTTTAGCCTGTCTGCAGCCAGAGACCAAACCCCACTCATTCTGATTTTCCTCGGTCAGCCAACTATTAATATCTTCAGCAATTAACCTAATGGAAATGCCTACAACTAGTTCGGGTCCAGTAAAATATTCTTTTGCTGCTAGCTTTGCTGGCCTGTCCGATATCTCATTGCCCCTGATACCGCTATGACCAGGCATCCAAAGCAGAGTGACTCGGTTTTCTGTCGCTAGTTTACTTCAGTGCCTCAAAGTACTCCCATAATTGTAGCGACGTGGTCGTTTTTCATTCAGGGCCAGTATAGCAGCCCTGATGTCTGAGAAGATACGAATTTTTCTTTTATTGCCATACTCCTTTGCCTTATAGGTGAACTATAGCATGCCCATAGTCTCAGACTGTAGAACTGTGGCGTATGGCCCCATCGCAATTGTGAAGCCCATTCCATTCCTGCTACGATACACACCTGCTCTTGCGTTCTCCTTGTCCCTGGAGCCATCAGTAAACCAGTTTTCTCTATCACTGGGCAGGTGTGCCTCGCCGTTAGCCCATTCGTGTTGTTGCTTGTGAAGTGGCCTAATTGACAATACCTTATCGCGGATGTAGCTATCCACGAGTCTTTCCACTATTTTTAGTAGGAAAGATTTGAGGCTAATGGGTCGGAAATCCTTGGGTGAAGTATAACCGATCCTGCCTGCCTTCGGAATAAAGACTACTCTCGCACTCCTCCATGCCGTAGGAACATAGCCCAACGTTATACTAGCTCTAGCAAGTCTCACTATCGACCCAATGATGATATCGCCAGCCCTCTGTAAGAAGACTGGATATATGCCATCCGGACCAGGAGACTTATGAGGACTGAAGGACATCAGGGCCCACCTGGCCCTGGCTGGAGTAACAATCTCGTTCGCAAGCCGCCGTTTTGAGCCCGGTTGGGCCGCAGGCGGCTTTGATTTCCTCGGATGTGTCACGGGTCTTCCAGTTTACCTAAGAACCACGCCGTGGCCCTAACCATCTTCTGGAGCAACTTAACTCCACCCACCTTAAGAGATGCGCCTTCCCAAGGCCTTGTCTCGATCACAGGCTTGTGTAGCGAAACTTTAGTCGCTGGATCAGCTGCCACAAATACAAAGACCCCTCCCCTGCAGAAGAAGATCTTGATTTTTGGCCATTGATCTCTGGACACTCTGTCGAGCGCCCACCAGGTAGTCTTTCTGAAGAGCTCAAACTGCTCGCTAATGAGCCGCGAGTCGGGGTAGTTTGTATCTGTCACCACTACCGTCAGTGGATCAGCCCCCTGAGCAGCTGTCAGTCCAGCCTCCGACGACTCCCTGTTCATCGGCCGCTGGAGCGCCTTGTGCTTTTTCGCAGGATTTGCCTCCCCCGGTCGGGTGCCTTCTGAGCCCTTTCCTCGCTTATGTGCCTCGGTGCTGATTGGCCGCTCCCATTTCCATAGCCTGACGCAGAGGGGCCGTCAATCCCTCAGCTCCCGAAGGAGCATTCCATTTCCATTTTGATTCCCACGAGTAGCTAGGAAAATAAAGGGACCACCCCTGCAGAGCCCCGCATGCAGGATAAGACTAATTACTCGGGGAGGTCCCCGGTGTCCCCGAGAGGCCGGTAAAACACCTTCGTAACCCCCAGGTGGCAAAATGCCACGGGCATGATCACTCTACCCCCTGTCTTTGGGGGGGGGGGGAGGTTCGCATTGAGCGAAAAACTAAATGAGTACCCGTTCGCAGACCACCATACCAACGGAGGGCTGTCCACCAACTACAAGGTGTTACAGCCCCCAGGAGAGGAATTATTTTAAACACAACTTTAATTTTTTTTAATGAAAATTCAACTCTTGATGAATTCAAATATTGTTCGAAAATGATCTTTTTGTTTAAAATTCAACTATTTAGTCAAAGGTACAACTGTTTATGTGAAAACTTAATCGTTTTTTATAAAAAAAATAGACCATTTGGTTGGAAATTTATTTTCGTAAGTTCAAAATTCAACTATTTGATCTAAAGTTGAACTATTTTGTTTGAACGTCCATCTCTTCTGCTTAAAAAATTACATTTTCTATTGTAAAAGCAACTGCTTGGTTAAAATTAAATTTTGCGAAATTAAAAATTATCTTTTTTATTGAAAATGTGTCTGTTTGGATTTGAAAATCAATCAACTACCTTCTTCAATTTTTTTTTCCAAGGGCATCTTTCTTGACTGAAAATTCCTTTTTCTTTTTTGAACTTGAATTTTTTTGGTTCAAAATTCAACTTTAATTTTTGTAAGTTTAACTGTTTGATTGAAAAATGTATCTTTCTTAGTTAAAAACAATCTATTTTTTTAGAACTCAGCTAAATCTGCTCATGATTTGACTGTCTACCAAAAAAATCGTCTTTTTCGCAAAAAAATTAAACTGCTCAATTGAAAAGGTAACTATTTTTGTTCCAAGCTAAATTTATTTTTGTTAGTTGAAAATTCTACTATTTGGCTTAATGTTCAACATTTTTATTGTTAATAAAACTGTTTGGTTAAAAATTAATATTTTTATTGAAAATTCTACTATTTTATTAAAATTTAATTATTTTGATTGAAAATATATCTTAAAATCAATTTTTTCTAAAAATTTTAACTTTTTCGCTTCAAAGTTAAAATTTTTGATTAAAAATGTTTCTTTCTTGTTCGAAAACGACCTATTTGCTGAAAACTCAATTTAGCAGGCTGACATTCAACTGTCTACCAAAAAAGTCTTCTTTTTTGCTTCAAAAATTCAACTAATTAGTTAAAAATGCAACTGTTTTACGTGTATACTTAACGTTTTTTATTGAAAATTCTACAATTTGATCCAAATTTTTTTTTCCTTGAAGAAAAATTAACTTTTTTGTTATAAATGTATGTTTTCGGCTTTAAAAATAAATTTTTGTAAATATTTCGACTGTTTAGCTTCAAAATTCAACTATTTGGTTAAAAATTAATCTTTTTAGATAGAAAATTAATTAATTAATTAATTTGAATTTCAAAACCTTTTATATAAAAAGCGCTTCAATTCGATAGCTTCAGCATTTAAAGATATTTAAACGTCCTATTGAAACTCTATAAATTATTTTAAATACAAATATAATCTTAAATTAATATATTAATAATTAAACTCTTTTATTTAATTTCAAATCCTATTCAATTATTGTTTTTCTGTAATATTCTATTTTCAACCCATTTAATTTGATATTTATTATTTTTCAAAAATGCCAAAGATTTTCTTATTTGCCATTTGTTTATGAATAGGAGGTATATTTTTAATTTTTAATATTTTTATTTACTTGGAAGTGAGAACATGGCAGTTTTCAATGTTTTCTTAATTTGGGAGATGGACATTTTAAGATTTTTATAGTGTTGGAAAGGATGAAATTTTTTTCTGGATTGAAGAGGTAACTTTTTCTTTCAATTAATCTTATTGAATGAAAGGGTGGAACTTTTTTCAAACTTTTTTGAGAATTAAAAGAGTGTTATTATTTTTTTTTATTTTTACTGAGTTTGAAGGGTGGAAATTTCGATTAAAAATTTGTTCTGAATTAAAAGAGGGACGTTTTTAAAAAGGTTATCAGGTTAGAATGTTGGAAATTTCTGTTTTCCATTTTTTTCTGGTTTATGAGAAGATTTTTTTGTTTGAACATTTATATTGTGTTGGAACGGACTTTAAATTTTAGTCCAGTCACGCTGACTAGAAGTAAATAGCACCGATATTATTATCGCTTTAACAGAAACCTATTTTTCTAGTTTTCAATTTTTTCTGATTTGGAATAGAGATATTTAAAAAATATTTTATCATGTGGAAGGATAGAAATTTCAAATTTCCAATTTTATATAAATTGATCAAAAGGGATTTCCTTAATAAAAATCGATTTTAAGAGAATTTTTTATTTTCAATTCTTTTTGAATAAGAGGAAATGTTTCATTATTAATATTTTTATTTAGTTGGAAGGAAGAAAATTATGGTCTTAAATTTTTTTTAATTTAAAGTAGGAAATTTGTTATTTTTAAGATTTTTATGGAGTTGGAAGGGGCGAAAATTTTGTTACTTTTTTCTGGAGTAAAAAGTTTTTTTTTTAATTTTATTGAGTTAAAGCGCAGAAACTTTTATTTTCAATCTTTTTACTGAATTATAATGGAATTTTTAAAAAAAATTGTATTGAGCTGGAAGGGAAAAGATTTTTTTCAAATTTTTTTAAGGAACAAGAAGAGGGAATTTTTTATGTTCAACATTTATATTTAGCTGGAAGGGAAAAAAGGGGTTTTCAATTTTTGCTGGATTGGAAGGGGCCATTTTTTTCTTTTTATCATTTTTATTGATTAAAAGAGCGGCAATTCTTTTTGCAATTTTTTTCTACATTGAAACAGGGTTATTTGAAAAAATTCTTTTATAAATACAATTTTCAATATTTCTTTCTGAATTGAAGCAGGGTTTAAAAAATCTTTTTTTTTAATTGAAATTAGAATATTTTTAAGATTTTTTTCGAGTCACAAGGATGCAAATTTCGAGTTTCAATCTTTTACCTCAATTGACAAAGGGTTATTTTTTTGACGTAGGGTGAAATTAAATTTAGAATTTTTTAAAATAGAAAAGTGACACGTTTTTTGCATAAAAGATTTTTATAGAGCTGGAAGTGACGAAATATTTTTGTTCTGGATTTTAAATCTTTACTTCCGAATTGAAAGTTTACAGTTTGTTCTTTTATGAGTTAGAATGAAAAAATTGTGGCTATTTTTTCTCTAGATTAAAAATTTTGCCTGAATTGAAAAAGGCAATTTTTTTTAATCGTTCAAAAAGTGTCGAAAGAGATCTTTTCTAAATTGTTATTGAGTTTGAGAGAAAAAAATTCCTATACACATTTTTTTCTAAATAGGAAAATTTTTAATTTTTAATGTTTTTATTTAGTTGAAAGTAAAGAATTGTGGTTTTCAATTTTTTCTGAATTGCAAGAGGGACATTGTTTAATTTAAAGATTTTTTTAAAGTTTGAAGGTACGAAATTTTTTATTATAAGAAGAGCTCATGTTTTCTATCAATTTCATTGACTTCAATTTTTATAATTTTCATCAAGTCGGATGGGAGCAAATTTTGGTTTTCAACATTTTTTCCGAACTCAAAGGAGGCTATTTTTGTGGTTAGAGGGGGGGGGGTCGACTTTAAATCTTTACAGAATTGAAAGAGGATCTTTTTCCAGATTTTTATCGAGTTTAAGAGAAGAGTTTTTGATTATGAATTTTTTTTTATTCAAAAGACGCATATTTTTTATTTTTTAAATGTTTATAGAGTGGGGAATTTTGGTTATTTTTCTGGATATTTGATCTATTTCAACATTGAAATAAGGTTATTTTATTTTTTATTTTGTTTGGGTTGTAAATTTTTACTTTCAATTTTTTATTAATTGTATAGGCCTTTTTTGTTTTTATCATTTTTATTGTGTTGGAAAGGATGAAATTTTCTTCGCATAAAGAGACATTTTTTTTAGTTTTAACTTGTTATTGAGTTTAAGAGAATAACTTTTTATTTCCAATTTTTTTCTGAATGGTGAAATTTCTTATTTTTAACATATGTATTTAGTTGGAAGTTAGAAAATTTTGGCTTTTAATTTTGTTTTAAATTTTCTTTTTACTCATTGTATTGAGTTTAATAGTTTAAAAAAATGTAACGAGTTGGAAAATGGTAATTTTTTAAGATATTTCATGGAGTTAGAAGGGGCGTAATTTCAATCAAAAATTTTTTGATTTAAAAGAGGCACTTTTTGGAACCCATTGGAAATGGGATGTTGTTTATTTTTTAATTTTATCGAGCTGGAAGAGAGGATTAAATTTAATTTAGAGCATTGAAAATGATAGAATAAATTTATATGTTTAACCACAAATCTTTAATACCATTTAATTACAAGAATTTTATTTGGAAAGTGGTAAAAGCTCTCCTTTTACACGTTTAAATTATTGAACCTTTGAATCAAAATTTTTCGGACCCGGAAAAAATCCAGATATGACCGGAAATTTTTTTCTTCGATTAAAATCCTGATAATTCATAAAGTATTTTTTTAAAGATGTTAACAGTAGGGGTTTCATGCAAATTTTAATTTTCTGTTAATACAATTTTTTATTTTTATGACAATAGCTTTTGAAAATGAACACTTCAAAGAGAACCTCAAACTTTGAGATCGTCTTTCTTATCAAATATAAAACATAAACTATGACTAGTATAACTGTGAAACTTATTTTATTTGTTTCTAATTATTTAAATTCATTTTTTAAATAAGTTAAATAATTTTACTTCTGATAACAAATAATTTTAATAGTTTAATTATTATATTTAAATTTAATAATTTAATTCTCAATTTTTTCTTTAATTTTTTAGTTATTGTTCTACAAGAAATTAAGACGTAAGACAAAAATGATTTTTAAAAAATGACAATGACACCATTTTTTAGACAATTAACTTACCTTAAAATTCGAATAAAGAAGGTCACTCAGTTGTCGGATAAGATAACACTATCGGAGCTTGATCTTTGCGGCAAGAGCAAGTACGTTTTTTCGAGAAAATTCTCCTGTAGATTACGAAATCAAAAACAAAAATGTTGTAGCATGTGAATTTTTTTAAAAGAAATGTTTTTTTTTTAAGAATCGGAAGTTTAAAAATGTATCGTTTTTTTGTGTGTTAACAATTGATTTTTGAAGTAAAAACTTAACTATTTTATTTTTGGTTGCAAATTTGTCCTTTTTAGTAAAACAAATTAATGTTTGTGATTAAAAATTCAACTAACCTGGCGGAAAAATTTTGTACAAAAAGTAGAATATTTCTATTACTGTGATTGTTTGTGAAAAAATGTAAAAATTTTAATAACAAAAAATGTAGTAAAACAAAAATAGCTAGTTTTTATTTTCTTGTAAAAATTGAGCAATTGAACAATTATACATATGGAATAAATTTGAAATTGTTTAAGAAATATTAACAAGTTTTGATATGATCCAAACTTAATTTAAAATTGGAAAATATTTAACAAATATTTAAAAATGTGTTTAAAAATTGCTGAATAATAAATTACAATTAGAAAATTTTTAATTTGAAAAATAATAGAGTGAAAAGATTTAAAAACACAATGTAGATTTAAAAAGACTTCGGACACCAAATATATCAGCTTTTTAAGCATGTTAAAAGGTAACTAACATTGACTTTTTGTTTCAAAAATTAATTTTAAAATTATTTTTTATACAGATTTGTAAGAGAATATTTAAAAAGATTTCGAAAGAAATTTTAATGTATCACTTAATGTTTATGGCTTAAGCTTGCTTAAAATTATATAATTTCGAAAATTTATACGCTTTGGATTAATTCTTTAATTTGTACCATTGAAAATGATAGCGTGGATTTTTATTTTTTTTTATTTTAACTGTACAATGAATCAAAGTTTAAATTAATAATTTTGCAGTTTAAGGAATTTTAATAAAAAAATTCAATTTAAAAATTTGAAAACCTTCCATTTTTTACGCGAGAATTATTGAGCGTTTGAATTAAACTTTTTTCCAGCTTTAATTGGATCAGCTTTAAAATCCAGAGTATTCCAATTTCAGTGTTTTAATTTGCGTTTGACTTTTTATTACTTCAAATGAAGAAATTTTTGTCTTCAAGAGTTGGAATTTTTAAATTTCAATGACCTTGATCAATTCTTTCTCAATTGTTCAATTTTTATTTTCAGTCAAAAAGTTGTTATTTTTAAACCTAGGATGACAAATATTGATTCAATTAGAGTAAAGTAATAATTAATTTAAGTTAACAAAAATATTTTTTATACAATTTATCATTATTATTATTATTATTATTATTATTACACCATTAAGCCGTTTCCCTTTCGGGGTAGGCGTGACTCACTCGGCTATACTAAGGTCCGATAGTTCTGTTTTCTTCTGTAAATTTTTACTTGACGTCCGCTTTTCACTTAGTGAAGTAATAATTAATGAAAGCTAATAATAATAGTTTTTTAAAAATTAATTATTGTTTATAACTATTTTCTCTTAGATATGTGCTAGAAAGTTTCGGTTTTTTCTGTAATTTTATGCCTTTTTAGATATGAAAAAATAATAAGTAAACATTAGAGAGGAACATATTCTAAACAATGTTGAAAAAAATTATTTTTCTAAAAATTCTATTCTTTTTAACTAAAAAGTCTACTAATATCCTCTTGGTTCAGATTTAATATCTTTTTGGTTAAAAATTCTATTATTTGGCAACAAATTTAACTATTTTCTTGAAAATTCAACTATCATGTTAAAAAGTAATTTTGTTGTCGAAAATAAAACTGTTTTGTTGAAAATTATTCGTTTAATTTAAAAATTGCATTCTTTGAGATAAAATGCAACTGTTTGGTTAAAAATTGATTTGTTTTTTATTTAAATAAAAATTATTCTCAAATGAACTTCATTTTTTTCTGAAGTCAACTATTTGGCTTTGAAAATTAATTCATTTATATGAAAATTCCGCCATTATATTTTTTCTTTAAAAGTTATTCTTTATAGGTTAAAAATTCAACAATTCGGTTGACAATGCATGCATTCAGTTGAAAATTTATCTTTTTGGGTAGAAAAAATATCTTCTTTTTTGAACAATAAACATTTTTCGTTGAAAATGCAACTATTTGCTTGTAAATTTATCTTTGTAGTTGAAAATTAAACTACTACTTTGTTAAAAATTCAACCACTTAATTGAAAATTCATTTGTTTTGATAAAAAGTCATATTTTTTTTAATTCATGAATTTTGCTAGAAAGTTATATTATTAGAAATTCGTTAATTTTGTAAAAAAGTCATATTAATAAAAATTCGTTTATTTGATTAAGAAGTTATCCTTGTTGGTCCAAAAACTGTTTTTTTTTTGCTGAAATTGAACTCTTTGTTAAGAATTCTACTTTTTTGTTTAAAGTTCAACTATTCTTTTAATAATTCGTTTAGTTCGATTTTTAATTGTTTAGTTAAAAATTAATTTTTTCAGTTGAAAAGTCCAATATTATAATGATTATAATATAATGATTTTTTTCGTTCGACAATTAAACTATTTAATTGAAAATTTATCATTTTAGGTAGAAAATTCGAGTATTTGGTTAAAATTTTGATTTTTTCGTTGAAAATTCAACTCCGTGTTTGAAAACATATTTATTTTGTTGAAAAATTCTTTTTTTAAATTTCAATACCAACAACTAAATTTTTCGTTGAGAATTCATTTTTTGTTGTTGTAAAAACTCAAATTTTCGATTTAAAAATAATCTGTCTCCCAAAAAATTATGCTTATTGGCTTAAAAAGTTCCACAATTTGATTTCAAATGCAGATATGCAACTCTTTTTGGCGAAGATAAAATCTTTTTTAAATAAAAAGAAGAAAAATTAAATTGTTCGTTGATAATTTATCTTTTTGTTGAAATTTTTAATTTTTATGTTAAGAATTTAACGGTTTTCTAAGAAATTTGTTTTTTTGCACAAAAATTCAACTATTTGATTGAACATGCAATTTATTTTTAAAAATTCGCATTTTCGGTTTATATTCAAATTTAACTTCAAATTAAGTTTAAATTTAAAGTTAAAAATTAATTTCTGTGTTTGAATATTCAACTACTTTGTTGAAAATTCATCTTTGTGTGCAAACAATTAAAGTTTTTCATTAAAAATTCAATCATTTTGTTAAAATTTTGATATGTTTGTTCAAAATCAGATTTTTTTCTTGGAAATTCAACTCTCTGGTCGAAAGCTAATCCATCTTAATGAAAATTCTTTTTTTTTAAATTAAAAAAATTAAAAATTACTTTTTTGTTAGTAATTCGTCTTTTTGTTGAAATTTGGTATGTGTTGCCTGTTTGGTTAAAATTTCATTTTTCTCAATTGAGAAAGAACATTTTTTATGTAAACTTATATTTATGGGTTTCAAAATGAATCGCTTGTAAAAAATGCGATCTTCTGGTTTAAGAATTCAACCAACTATTAATTTTTATTGAATTAAAAAACAATCGTCTTTTGGCTTAAAAATTGAACTATTTAGTTGAAAATTCATCTTTCATTAAAAATTAAAATTTTTTTAAAGTTCATCTTTTTCAATTTAAAAGTGAACTGTTTTTTTTGTTTTTAATTTAGTACTTTCCATTAAGATTTTATAAAAGATCTTAATTTGGATTTTTTAAATTTATTATTTATAACCTAAATTACATGTAATCTAGATTTTTCCATACGATGATAATAGAAACAAGTTTAGTGGAATAACCTTGGCAGAGATAAGGTTAAATCAACAATAGTTTATACTCAAAGATGCATTGTACGAATTGTAAGCATATGCTGATATACTTCCTCATATGAAAAAATTTGTTTCAATGACATACAATTTTAGAATTACGAAAACAATCGTTATTTATTTAAGAAATTATGTTTTTAATTTTTGATAACAAATTTTTTTCTTGAATATTCATGTCTCAATTCCAAATTTGTTAAAATCCATAAAAAAATAAATGTGTTAAAAGATGATACTTAAGTTTAACACGCATTTTCAATAAGAAAAAAGATGTTTTGTAAATTTTATTCAGAATTGTCAATATCCCGTGGAGAAATTTCCCAATTTGATTTCAATTCCCGAAGTGGCCCCGATCGGGTTAGCTCAATGTGGCCCTGATCATGGCTACTGTTGCGGTCCCAGTCGGGACCACTTTGGACTATCCTCCGTAAATAATAGTTAGTTTAAAAATTAGAATTACTTAATTTTAAAATTATTCCCTGTCTTAATAAGTGAATGTTCAACACATTTTTAGTTTAGTGACCAATATAAAATTAAATTAGTTAAATTTAACCTCCAGGTAATGTTATTTGACTAAAAAGTGACATTATTTCCAT
>JAWWLR010000158.1:70661428-70675579 GCA_035041075.1 Acraspis erinacei | reverse complement strand
TTGCGTTCACGATTCTGTAATCAAGGCGGTCACTGGACCGGGAATTTTTCTAGGCCGCGAAGAACTGGGGAAATTACGGTAAATTTATTTTTTGACCTGACATATTTACATTTTTAGTAGAAAGGCCTTTCCAACCCCACGCTCAATATCACTAATTTTATATCGAACGAAACTATGCAACTCTTAATGAGTTTCGGTTTGATTTTAAACAGTTCAATTGTTAACATTTTCAAATATGAAAACCTTCAGTTTATAATGCGTATTTCTAAAGTTCTTTGGATTAAACATGTTTAATTTTTCAGTTGTGATTTCCAATTGTTTATTTTCAAATTAATAAAATATTTAAAATACAGGTTTGAAGGTTTGAACATTAGTAAAAAATTAAAAGTGTTTGACATTCAACAATTTTTATAGTCAAACGTTTCTAATCGGCCCACTGTACACGCAAAATAAATGAAGATGTTTAAAATTGAATTCTGAAATTTAAAGTTGAATAATAATTGACTGAAGAGATTTGAGAATAAACAATTTCTAAACCTATTCAAAATTACAAGATTTTCATATTGAAATGTTTGAAATTCTGTTTTAAAGTGAAACATAAATTAGTTACATAATTATAAATTTTGGATTGAAGATTTATAAATAATTTACAATTTTTAAATAATTAAAAATCTGTATATCATCTTTATAACAAATTTTTATATTCCTAATTGAGTATTTAATATTGAATTTTAAAATGGTTTCATTTTCAATGCCTCGAATATTTAATAAATATTTAATTTTTGCAATTTAAAATATTTCAAATTTAATTGAACAATTTTTTATTGTTAGGAGAACGTATTAAACGTTGAGACGGGTTTTATTTTTTACTGACGATTTTCTGAATGTCGTTCAATCAGCCAACAAATGTTTTTTAGTTTACATTGCGACACCTTTTAAAACATGAAAAATATAATATACATATAATATCAATTATATACATATATAATAATTTTATAAGTTTTCATGTAAAAATGAACAATTACGAATCTTACCTTTATCCATCTTGCCAAACCGTAAATTCAGTGATCCCCCGTTCACTTTTTCACTTGTAATGAGACATGCTCAAATGGCGATTGTGAAAAGTACATAACAAGAACCCAAAGTGCGATTACTTTGTTTATTAACAGTCGAAGGTTATTCCAACGAGGATTTTCAGTGAAAAAAAGCGCATAGGTGTCAAAAACGAGTTCCAAACTATACCTTTAACAGCATTGTTGGAAAAAAATGTTCTGCATTATATGCAAAATCCTCTTCAGACAAAACAGTTCATTTAATTCATAACGCATTGAACATTGCAATTTCTATGAAAAATATTTAGTTAATGGGGGTTGAATAATGACAGCACGATAATTTCTCTACTCCTTGTACACAAACTATTTGGTGCAGCTGCAAGAAGTATGAACCATCTCCTCAATCTAACATAAAAAGTGAGCTACTATTGATATTAATATATGATAGTAATAACAGGGCGCACCAGTTCAAAGAGATGGAGAAAACGCGATGTCATCACCTGTACGACACTCCCGTAATTGTTTTCGGAAAAGCTAAAAAGTAAAGACATTCTATATAAAACTGTTTAATTTGTAAGGTTTACAATTTCAAATTACTTAATATTGCAGGCCTGTGAGTTGATATTTTATCATTTTGAATGTTTCGTATGGAGATAATGTCTAATTTGGAACCTCTTTATATTTCGACAGCTTCAATTGGCTGCTTAGTTTTTCAAACTTAAAATAAAAAAATTTCAACTTTGAAATTATGAATTTTTAAGTTTGAATGATTGGTGAAGTGAACGGGAATTTTGTTGTTATATTTTAGTGGCCACTCTGGGGAACATAATATTTAATTTATCCATAATGTTCTCATATCTTATCATTCATCCACTTTTTCTTTCTTGTATTTTACTCAAGAGCACTCAAATCTATACTCTTTGTGTGATTAATAAAAAATAGTAACAACACCTTTTCGTGTAATGCTTTAATTTTCCCATTTCAGTCGTAAGACTTGAAGAAAAAGAATCAGAGTTGAAGCGTGAATACTCTCGATTGCACGATCGGTATACAGAATTATTTAAGACACATGTGGACTATATGGAAAGGACGAAAATGCTCGTGGGCAGTTCAGAAAGACTAGAAAATGCTTCAAGTGCTCGAGGACCTGGTCGATTGCCTTCTCTGGGAATGACACAAATGTCGAGAAGTTCTGGACCTCTAAGTTATGGGTTCCAGAGTCTCGAGGCCAGCATAAATGCAGAAGATATTCCAGAGGAGATTCCACCTCATGTTGCAAGTTTAAAGTCGGAAATGAGTGATACCAGCTGCGAAGCGGCGATAGAAACTTCAGACAAAAGTCAGCTCACGGATCACCCAGGACAGGAAAACAAAACTACTACCATTTCTAGACGTAGGTTTAACTTTCAAATTTATCAGTGCCACGGAAAGTACAGAGACAAAAATAATGTAATTTAATTAAATAATTACTAAATGTGTAGATGAAAGTCCAGAAACGGAAGTACCACCACCAGTGATAATTCCGACCTCTCCAACTGTAGAAAAAATAGCCTCGACTCCAAGTGGTCGAAGTAGAACTGAAAGGGAACAACGTAGTGGAAATACGTTGTATCAAGAACTTAGTTTCCAAGATGCAGACGCACTTGGAGAAATGGATGAAGGTGCAGATATTACAGGTAAAATTAAAGAAAAGTGTCTTATATTCAATTTTAAGACTTAAAACTTAATTTACGTGTAATTCAAACTTACAATTAAATACGCATCTTCTGAATCTGTAGGTAGTTGGGTCCATCCTGGAGAATACGCTTCGTCAGGTACGTTGCATGAGCATATAAAAAAGTCTTGAATTAATACATTTTAACCAAGAGAGGATGTTAAAAACACTTTTCTTAATGATTGCACTGTTCTAATTTCTTTATAAATATGAAATAAATATGTGTTGTAAATAAACCGGTCTGATTAATATTGAATTTTAGGAATAAGATTAGAGATACAGTGCTGCTTCTAATGCTTATAATTAATACAAGAGTCTAACCAATTCACTTCTCTTTTTCCATTGTTTGTGCCACTGCTGTTGGTCCATTTACTTCAAATCTTCGTTGATTGATGCATGCAACGAATAACCCACATGTGCAGTTAACGACAACTTTTTCGGTAAGAGACATTAATGTGTTTGTCGTACAGTAATCGTCCATTAACTTACTCTGGCTTCTTCAAACATGTTTTTTTCTGGAATGACCTTGCTTATCTATTGGCTTACAGCGCTTTAATTTTTATAACATTTCATAAAATTTGTGTTTTAACTGCAATAGATTGCATACACTGTTACTATACTATTTAATAGCTTTGCTTTTACAGGAATGGGCAAAGAGGTCGAGAACCTAATAATGGAGAACAACGAACTTCTAGCCACAAAGTAAGGATCTTCTGAACCTCTTTTTTGTTTAATTTGATTATTTCAGATATATTACAGTGATTATTTTCTTTAATTTTTGTTTAGGAATGCACTCAATATTGTTAAGGACGATTTGATCGTGAAAGTAGATGAGCTAACAGGGTAAGATATACTAGAACGAGAATTCTTAGTTATAAAACGATCTTTAGAAAAATAGAATCATTATTATCACCACTTCTTTGACAGCGAACAAGAAATTCTTCGAGAGGAGGTTCGAGCTCTTCAGCAGGCGAGAGACCGACTGCGCCAGAGAGTTTCGGCCTTGGAAGAAGAATTGAAGAAGACGAAAGAGGAGGCAGAGGCAGCAGCCAAGACTTCGAAAAGTGATGACGAAGAAGATGTACCTCTTGCCCAGAGGAAAAGATTCACTAGGGTGGAGATGGCTAGGGTCCTAATGGAAAGAAACCAGTACAAAGAACGATTCATGGAATTGCAGGAGGCCGTTAGATGGACGGAAATGATCAGAGCTAGCAAAACTGATCCTGCTAGCATATCGGGTGGTAAACAAACTTTTTGGAGGTTGTAAGTATCGCTCGATTACATATAAATAAACGCTAGTCGAAAGGTTAACTACTCGACTTTTAAATGTACACCAGATTTGAAGTATTTTTATAAGGTTAGAAGAGATCTACATATATTCAAAAGGTTTCCAAGAGATTTCATTAGCTTTCATAGCGTAATCAAATTTGCAAAGATTTTAAGAGGATTTGATTCGATTTTAAGGGATTAAGGGATTTTCAAGGATTTTAAATGACTTAAAATTTTTAAATCTTTCAAGAATTTTATGGAATTTTAAGTGATGTTAAAAGATTTTACGATTTTAATCATTTTCCAAGAATTAGGTGCCATTTTAAAGATTTTATGTAATATCAAGTGTTTTAAATGGCTCTAAAGTCTTTCAAATATTTCAAGGGATTTTCAACAATTCCAGAGGACTTTTAAGTATGTCAGTGGATTTTAAAAGACTTTAATAGATTTCAACGGATATGAAAGGAATTTCAAATGATTTCATAGGATTTTACATTTTTTACGAGACTTAAAATGTTTTCAAGCGATATCAAGGAGTTTAAGCAGAGTTTGAACTCTTTAAACAGTTTTATGGGGTTAAAAAATATTTATGGATTTCAAGCAATTGAAACGAATTTTAAAAATAGTGTTTGAGTCCTCAAAACCAAAATAGAAAAAATTCCAAACAAACAGTTGTATTTTTAACTAAAATATGAGCTTTCTATTAAGCTGTAGAGTTTTCAACCAAATAGTTAAATTTCCAACGAAAAAGATGAATTTTCATCACAGAAGATTAGTTTTTTACCAAAAAAGATGAACTCTGAATAAAATAAATCAGTCTTGAACCAGATAGTTGAACCTTTTTACCAAAAAAGACGAATTTTCAACATATTACATACATTTTGAATAATCCACAACACCAAGTGGGTATGCAGATGACAGCACTTCCTGCACTCTCCATTCTTTATAACTCTGATTTCAGAGAAATAAGGTTACTTTGTTTCCCTCACCGAAAATTTAATAGTAGACTTTTCAACAAAAAAGAATTAACTTCCAGCAAAAAATAGTTAGATTTTCTTATTGGTGTCTATTAATTCAGTTCGCATTTAATTGGAAAAAGGAGGAGAGTAGGAAAAAGACTGCGATAAATAAATAAGAATGTTGATAATTTAAGACTAAAGAATAAGATTTTAAGGACGTGGAAACCAGGGCCCAAACTCAAAATTTAATTGCCTTATTTCACTTCATAAATACTAGATTTGCATATTTTTTTAGATAATTAGGAGCTATTTCTGTTGCTGTTAGGATTCAAAATAACGTCCTTAAATAAATTAAATAATAATAATAAATGAAATAAATAACGCCCTTAAATAAATATTGAAGTTCATTTTCAATACTTCGAAAATATTATGTTAGTAAACTGTAAATTTTGCTTAAAAATAAAGTTAATTTTCCTTCGCATAATTTTTGATTTCGGACTATACTATACTATACTATACTATACACACTTAAATTCAGAATACACAGAAGTTTAATAATTAAACAATGTTATGATTACTATTTTGATACCATTTGTTCAAATTTGTGACACTACTATTTCTTATCTCTGAAGTGAGTCCGAGGCCTGCATAATGCAAACATTTTGTACGCTTTAAAGCTTTCAGTATATTCAAAATTATTTCAAGAGATTTAAAGGTTGTTAAAAAATCAGAAGATTTTAAAAGATTTTCAAAGGATTTCAATGGATTTTTAAGAATTTAAAGATAATCTCAAAGGTTTTACAGAACTACCAATGTTTCAAAGGATTCCAAGGTAAAATTCGCAGATTCTAAAAGAATATTATAGCATTTTAATAATTTCAGGGGACTTAAAAAGATTTCATACATTTCAAGGGTTTGCATAAGAGGTGTACATTAGACTTTATGAGTCTTTAACCCTTCGATCCATTCTTACTTAATTGGTTATATATTTATTAATAACGAATTTTCTCTTTCAGTTTTAGTAATCTCTTTACAGGCCCGGCAGATCGGGGATCGCTGGTTCGAGGGCCACACACGATGCGTTATAGCGCCCCAACAAATCAAGTTGTACCAGCGCCAACCTTGGACGCGATGCGCAGACGTACAATGAAAAGTAGTCGGCAAGATTTTCTTGACCAGGGAGACACCATGTGAGAAATCAACTTTATATACATGTATATATTCGTAAAAACTTAGATTACTACATTAGGTCTGTCGCGGCAGTTTTTTGCATTCTGTTTTAGACAGAGGCATACCTCTCTTTTTATTTTAATCACTCGACCTCTTTTTTTAAATCATTTTAATTTTAACCCGAGTCAAGAACGAAAGATACTGAAAACCATTGAAAAACGGAGACTAGCGTGCCATAATAGTATTTTAAACACATAATAATATATTTTAATAAGAGAATAATAATATTCTGAACATTAATATAAGTAAAGTCATATAAGAAGTAGTCAGTGTGATTTTGACTAAAATTTGGATGAGAGTTAGTTTCAGTTTTTCAAAGGTTTGCTTCATTCGCCTTATGTTTTAAACGAAACGCTTATAAAGAAACTGCACGTAATTATAAGTAACATCATTTTTTCGCAAAAAATTGAAGCTTTTAATCTTCCTTTCTTTTGCTGTATACAAAATACTCGAGGTTTTCTTTGCACTAGATTAACTCGCACAAAAATGTGTACAATATATTTGGACCTTTTTTAAATTTATTTATTTATTTTTTAAAATTTTATTTTGCACAAAATCATATTTTTATTTTCTCGCATGTATATTGTAAATATTCATACTTTCGGTATCAATGGACAAAGATTAGAATTCTATTTTAAGTATTAAGTTATTGAAAGTATATAAATTTGAAGTGAGTCTAAGTCAGAGTTGATGACAACTCGATATTAATACACCTCCGTGTCAGATCCAAGGTATGATTCTGTTGTGTAAATAAGAGTTTGTATATTTTTTTAAACGACTTAATATATATACAATATGATCTAAATTGGTCGAGAAATAAACGAAGTTTTAAATTATGCTAATTTGGCTTTTATTTTACTATCGGTGTTTTGTTTCGATTTTCCATTTCGTTGATTCTTCATTTCGCCAGTGCTCAAGAATTTCAGCTCCATAAGGTAAATTTGCACAATTTTAGAGCTTTCTCGATCCCATTTTTCCATGTTTTATCATTTTGGTCCCTGTCTGCACTTTTATCGAATTTGGTGTTGTGTTGTTGAACTCGAAAATTTGGTTTATTTTCGAAATTGGTGGTTATGCACTTACATTTTTTTTCAGTGTAGGGTATGATATTTTTATGAAATTTAAATATTTGGAGATAAGAATAAGTGGGGGATTATATTGATCCAAGATTTCTAGTTCTCTGAAAATTGTTGTTTGACGGTAAGTGTAAAAATGTGTGGACTGGGCATTTTTTCGTCGGTGAAAGATTAATGCTGAATGACGAAGAAATAAGAAAGAAATTTATGTGTTTTCAGGTCCTCTGAAAAACTTGTGGCTAGACGAGCGAACGAGAGAAGAGAACAATATCGACAAGTTCGAGCTCATGTTAGAAAAGAGGACGGAAGACTGCAGGCTTACGGCTGGAGTTTGCCTGGGAAACCTACTGCACCGGCTAGACAACCTGTTCCTGTCCCCGTTTATTGTAGACCTCTTCAGGAAACCGAGCCGGGAATGAAAGTGAGTTCAAGTTGAAGCATTTATTAAACATATGTGTTACTTCGATCTTTCCATTTAAGATATGGTGTGGAGCTGGGGTGAATCTAAGTGGAGGCAAGACTCGAGATGGAGGTTCGATGGTCGGAGGCAGCGTCTTCTACGCCGCAGAAGCTCGAGAAAGCAACAGTACCTTAAAAACCGAGGCCGAAGACGCCGTCGAGCACCTAGACAAAGAACTCCAGGAAAGCGAGCAGCGTCGTATTGAGGCTGAGAGACTCGAACAACAATTGAGTTCCCTCGTTTGGATCTGCACGTCCACCCAAAAGATGTCAAAAGTAACTGTGATAGATGCAAACAATCCGGCGGAAATTCTCAAAGTTTTCAACGTCTGCCAAAGCCACTTACTCTGCATAGCGAGTGTGCCTGGTGCCAAAGAGAGCGACTACGTCCAAGGTTCAAACGACGAGACAGTCCAGAACATGAGTGTCGTCGACGGGAGTAAAGAATATAGTAGAACAAACGAAAATTTAGGAAGTAGCAATTCTAGTGGCGAAATTACTGGCGATAGAGCAAAGACTGATTCAGAGGCTCAAAGAGAGGGCTCTAGTTCAAATGAAAAGGTGACTGAATCTTCAGAGAAGCCAGAAAGTGAACAGAATTCGACAGCGGAGCCTCAGAATGCGCAGGCGAATGCAGATGGCGAGACCGTGAATTTGGGGAAGGTCCATTTCATTAAAAACTGTGGGGAATCTTCGGAAATTAGTGAACTGAGCGAGGCGAGTGAGAAGGAAGCCACTGAAGAGGACCAAACGCCTATTGAGAAAATGTCTTCTATTCAACCAACTATGTGGCTTGGAGCTCAGAATGGAGCCATTTTTGTTCATTCGGCTGTTGCAAAGTGGGCCGTTTGTCTGCATTCAGTGAAACTTAAAGACGCCGCTTTGGCGATAGTGTAAGTATTTTATTGTAGTTAAAGTGATATCTAAGCTATTTTCTTAAATAATAAAGTGATTTTCAAGATTAATAGCGATTTTGTCTTCCTTATAGTCACGTCCAAGGACGAGTTCTCGTTGCCCTGGCAGATGGGACCGTCACAATATTCCGAAGAGGTCCTGATGGCCAATGGGATCTTTCTCAATACCATGTGATAACGCTCGGCAACCCTCAGCATTCCATCCGGTGTATGGCGACTGTATTAGGAAAAACAGTCTGGTGTGGTTACCAAAACAAGATTCACGTGATAGATCCGATTTCGTTGACCCTCAAGGTAAATCAAGGTTCTTTTTTATAGAAAAAATGTGATTCGAGGTTGCTACAGAGTTCGCAAAACTTGGATTAATCACGCTCATTCTTTAATTTTACATCATACAGAAAATAGCTGGGTAGTTGCTGGCCCGGGTAGCTGGGATATGACCGGGAATTTTTTGAGACTGAGAATAACTGGGAAATGATCGATACTCCAGTTAAATTTAATTGAATACTAGTATATTATGCATCTAGGGACGAAAAGAGGCGCTTTTTATCGAGTGCGATGCTTGCAGAACGAGATGTTATGCGAGTTTCTTGTGGAGATTGGCTATTTTTAAATTGTTTCAAATTCGTAGATTTATAATTAGACGATAATGAAAAATTTTAAACTTCTGAAATTGGACTATTTTTTTCCAATTTATAAATATTAAACTTTTCAAATTAGGCAATATTTGACTGTTCTTTTGAATTAGACAATTTCAAACTTTGCTAAATTTTTCATTCTGAACATCACAAGTTGAATTGTTTCATTTTCTAATTTTTTCATTCGTAATTGAAACTATTGAATTTTAAAAATTATAAAGTGACAATTAAAAAATTTAAACGATTATAATAAAAAAATGCAATTCTTAAGGATTTCATTATACATTCTTTTCAAGTATGTCCGTTTTTCGAATTTAAAATATTCAACATACCTTTTTTTAAATTTTCTATTCAACTTGTTATTTAGTTTTTGAGGCTCACTCTTTTTAATAGAAAGCCTCTTAATTAAAATTTTCCGATTTGAATATTAAATTTTGAGATAGTGCCTAATCTTGAAACCTGTATAAAAACCTATTTAAATTGCAATATAAGGGAAAAGACTTTACAAGTTTATTATTCGTGATCTACGAATCATTTATTCAGCTGTACAAAATACTGATTTATATTTATACATAATTTTGATATTACATTTATTACAAAAAAGCCTTACATTCAGGAGTCTAACATTAAAAAAAAATCTTTGCGTGATTTGAAAAGCTCCAAGCAAAACGGCGTGCGAATGGAGTAATAAATGACTGAAAACTGTCTTTATACGAGGGAAAAAGAAGATTACGAAACATTTATCAAGTTTGGCAAAAGGTATACGATTAGTTGCTAGAAGTAATTTATTAAAAGTCATAAATTAGTGGTTTCGTAAATTCTTTCGGTTCACTGCAGTTCGGGCAAGTAAGTATAGTTACCCCGGGTTTTCCACAACGGAAACAAAGTTTTCCATCTTTAGAACATTTGGGGCAATTTCTTCGCGTTTTCCCTGGGTTTCCACACCTGAAGCAAAAACATCTAATGATAGGCACGCCGCAAGTATTGTAGTAATGAAGTGGGCTTCCGCAATTCCAACACTTAGAGTTTGTTCGTTTTGGAGACGAGTTAACAGATTCGGGATCGACTTCTTTTGATTGGTCGTGTTTGATCTCAGGCTGTGTAGCTAATTTCCGCTTAAATGAAGTTCCACAATCGGATCGATATTTATTCCGTGAAGATGGTTTTGATTCCTTTAGAAGAGCCTTTGGAACTTCAAGGGATGCTGTATGAGGAAGCTTACAATCGGATCGATGTTTGTTCTGGGTAGAGTATTTTGATTCATTTAGAGGAACCTTTGGAGCTTCAAGGAATTTTATATCTGAAAGTTTACAATTAGATTGCTGTTTCACCCGGGAAGAGTGTCTTGATTCTCTTAGAGGAGCCTTTAAAGCTCTAAAGGATGTTGTATGAGGAAGTTTACAATCTGATCGATGTTTCTCCTGGGAAAAGGAGTTTGATTCCTTCAGAGGAGCCTTTGAAGTTTCAAGGAATGCTGTATGAGGAACTTTACATTCGGATCGATGTTTCTTCTGGGAAGAGTATTTTGATTCGTTTAGAGGAACCTTTGGAGCTTCAAGGAATGTTATATCTGAAAGTTTACAATTAGATTGCTGTATCAATCGGGAACAGTGTTTTGATTCCTTTAGAGGAGCCTTTAAAGCTCCAAGGGATGTTGTATGCGGAAGTTTACAATCGGATCGATTTTTCTCCTGGGAAGAGGAGTTTGATTCCTTTAGAAGAGCCTTTGAAGCTTCAAGGGATGTTATATCCGAAAGTTTAGAATCGGATCGATGTTTTTGTCGGGAAGAGGAGTTTGATTCGTTTAGAGGAGGCTTTTTTGCTTCAAGGAATGTTATATCTGAAAGTTTTGAATCGGATCGATGCTTGTCCCGGGAAGAGGAGTTTGATTCCTTTAGAGGAGCATTTGCAGCTTCAAAGTTTGTTATATCTGAAAGTTTCGAAACGGATCGATGTTTTTCTCGGGAAGAGGAGTTTGATTCGTTTAGAGGAGGTTTTGTTGTTTCAAGGGATGTTGTATGCGGAAGTTTACAATCTGATCGATTTTTCATCCCAGATGAGGAGCTTGATTCGTTTAGAGGAGGTTTTGTTGCTTCAAGGAATGTTATATCTGAAAGTTTTGAATCGGATCGATGTTTGTCCCGGGAAGAGGAGTTTGATTCCTTTAGAGGAGCACTTGAAGCTTCAAGGGATGTTATGTCTGAAAGTTTAGAATCGAATCGATGTTTCTTCCGAGAAGAGGAGTTTGATTCGTTTAGAGGAGGCTTTAGAGCTTCAAGGGATGTTGTATACGGAAGTTTACAATCGAATAGACTATTCTTCCGAGAAGAGGGTTTTGATTGTTTTAGAGTAACCTTTGGAGATTTAAGTGATATTGTATCAGGAAGTTTACAATCAGATCGATGTTTAATCCGTGAAGAGGATTTTGATTTTTTTATGGGAACGTTTGGTGCTTCAAGGGATGTTGTATCAGGAATCTCAAAACGCAGATTTTTTAAGTAATCATTTGGATTAGTCTGGGTTGAGGCATCTTTGACTTTTCGGATCGCAATTTTGTTAACTTTGTGTTTCAAAATTATAATGATAGTTTGTGGAATATCAAATTTTTCAATTGGCTCTGTTTTAGAATCTTTGCCATTGTCTTTACTCGATCCTTTCTTTTTCCACTCCCACTGACGCAATTTATCATTCTTCCACATTTCTTCTATCGTGCTTTTCTCTTCATCCTGTATCGTCTCGTCCACTTCTTCATTTTGTTCGTCATCAGACATCCATTCTTCTTGCAACTTTTTCCATTCTTCTTTTAGTAAAGTCCAAGTTTCCTCATCTATCTTCTGATTTTTATTCTCATTAACTATTTCGAAATTCATGCTACGGAAGTTCAAGTTAATAGCATTCGTCGAAAGAGCTATAAAATAGAATAATAATCAGTATTAAGGGATAAGTTATAATATTAGGATAATTAGAAAGAAATCATAAATAAGCGAAAGTAAGGAGGGAAAATGTAATCAATCTTTCCCAAAATGGTTATTCTAAATCAGAAATTTTTGTTATATATAGGACACCATGTGGCGAGACGTGTATAGTTGTCTTCTTCACGTTAATATTACAAATTTATTAGTTGATAGTTAATCGTTCTTCATACTGTATATAATTTTTGGCCTATGATATTCATATGGCTGGTCGTAGACAGTTTTACAAAATGATTGGGCGAGCTATAAAGAGGTTTGATAATGGGAGTGGTGATTTTGTTAGAATAATTAAATTAATTGTTTGATTTTAGAAAAATTTCTAATAAATATTAATGTGAAACTATCATTTTTTACATAAAAAACGTAAAACTGCAGAATTTTAGAAGCTTTAACTTTGAAAAATTAAATTTAGTTTTCAATTTCAAATTGTCAATAATACAGACTCAATTGAGCAATTCAATTTTTTTAGCCTTTTACTTACTAGTTAAATTGAAAACCATTTTTAAAAGAAAGAAAAACTTTTGTTACGACCTGAGAATCAATAAATAAAAACTTCTGAAAATTTAGAATAGAAGGAAGTAAAAACTTTTAACTATCAGTGTATGTTACTAGACTTAAATCTTTTTTAAATTGTTTGTTCCTACTCGTGATTCTGGTTTGAATTTTCAAACCTAGAATGTCCTTGAAATGTTATCCAAATCAGTTAATAATATTGATCAATTGTCCACATAGTACGGTAATCTCGATGTGATGCTTAAAATATCCTAATGTTAAATAACTTGAAATTTTAATAATTTTCCAAATGGCGGACGCAACAAAATGATAATTTTTTACTCAAGTTGTTAATCCGTACTTTTTGTAAATTTGGAATATTTCAAGTTTTCTTAAAATAAGAATATTTTAAACATGGCATACGTAAATACTCAATTTTCCATAAGTTAATGTTACGGTAACCTCATGTGCCTGTGACGATAGGTGCATATTTATTTTGATAAAATTTGAAGGCCATTCTATTTTTGGGCAGTCGCGCCAGTACTGCGAATAGAAGCTAACGATTTCCAAGAAAATTAAAATAGGGACTAATATAACTTTTTAAACGGGTTTGAAAAGAATAGAAATATTTTAAGAGGAAATCTAATACAAATATCGCGTCTTTAAAAGAATAGTACAATTCTCACTTTTACCTTTAACCAGAGAGTAAAAGAGCCAGACTCATATTTCTTGTTGAGATTTTCCGGATATACTGCCTGCATGCACAAGTCAGTTTGCACCAATAAAAAAAAATTGTTTTGGAAACCAATAGTTCGTGCCCATATGAACATTTTCGGAACAAATTAAAAAAAATCTAACCTCAAAATTATGTTTTATAATTATATTTATGTAACTCACTTTCTCGGTAAAATTTGCCAAATAAGACGCTTAAAGGGTAAATCAAAGATATTAAATTGAAATTTTTTGAAATGGGTAAAGGAACTAACTATTTTTACTTATAAAATAAGACAGAATGAAGAAAAACATTACCGGTACGCTTGTACAAGAGGTGAAACAGTTTTTTTATATCTCGTATTCGGGATAATCCGGGTAGCAACTTCTGGAAATTAGCCTAGGGTTGATTTGACTTTTCAATTCAACTCTAAAGTAATTGGGCCGATAAGAATAAAGGGACCTTTTCACGGACCCCGATTTGGAATTATTCATTGAATTAATATTTCACATAGGGTTCGGATGTAGGTTCTCGACCAATTAGATTTGTCATAAATTAATACGGGGACTAGAAGTTAATCCTATGGAAAATAATAAATGCGCGATTAATTCAAATTATATATATATAATTTGAATTAATCGCGAATTTATTATTTATTATACAT
>JAWWLR010000158.1:70416354-70431728 GCA_035041075.1 Acraspis erinacei | reverse complement strand
ATAGCCTATTCTTCGTAGAACCCATCGATAAATTAAAAAAATGTATCTATTATAATAACATTTTATAGTTGAAAAAATCATTAAAACCAATGTTAAGTTAAACAATTAATTTTAAACTGTAATGTGACATGAATCAATTTTAATAGAATACTTAAAATTGTATACTTTGAAACATTTGGCCCGCTGTTGAAAATTGATTTTTTTTAAAGATTTATTATCTTCTTTGAAAATTTATCTCTTTGGTTGAAACTCCATGTTTTAAAATTTTAAATTAATTTTTTGATCTAAAAATAATTTTTTTTGCTTGAACTCTTACCATTTTATTTGAATATTTAGATATTTGCTTAAAAAATAAATTATTTGATTAAAAAGTAATGTTTTTATCTGAAAATTCAGCTATTTAGTTTTTGGTTGAAAATTTATCTTTGCACATATAATATTCTTCTCCGTAATTGAGTGGAAATTCATGCATTCCGTTGAAAATAAATTTTGTTGTTGAAAATATTAATGTTTTTAAACTGGAAATTCAACTATTCCATTTATGGGTGAAAAAATTACTCATGTTGTTTGTCAATTGAACTAATTGTCGTTGAAAATTCGCCTTTTTTGTAGGAAATTAATGTTTTTGATGGATAATTCCACATTTAAATTTCTCAGAGACAAGCTGCTACAAAATTCAACAGTTTGATTTACAGCAGACAAATTTTTTACAAATTTTAACAGCGGAAGCTTTTATATATATTTTTTCGGAAGGAAATTATTCATTTTGGATGAAAACTCATTTTTTTATGTTGAAAATTCATCTTTTTTTGGTAGAAAATTGATCTTTTTGTTTGAAAATTCAACTTTCTGGTTGAAAATTTATATATTTTATTAATAATTCTATTTTTTTCGATAGAAAATTAATCTTATTTTTTGAAAATTTATCTTATCGGAAGGAAATTATTCATTTTTATTGTTTTTCATTGTATAGAATATTCATATCAGTTTTGTACAATTTTAAACACTTTCTCTATATTATGTTCCGTAGCTCATCCTGCCCAAATCAGTTTCAAGTACTCATTTTACAACATTTTATTTTAAACTTTTTTCAAATTTAAAAAAATTTGAAAAATTTTTTACAATATACATACAACTGTTGCACATTTTTAAAACCTGTTTCTAAATCATTTGACCTAAATATAAAAATTCAGATATTTAAGGTACCCACTATTAGGTGACCTATAATTATTTAAGGCCATTTAAACTTATATCCCTCATTTAAACTCGGGGAAAAACAGTTGGACCATGTTATAGAATCTCGTACGAACCTCATATATCCGTTCTACAGTCCGTATACCTGGTTTTACCCAATCAATTTTTGGGGACTTCCACCTTTTAAGGTTTATTACGCAATTCAGACTATTTTAAGGAAACTCGAAAGGTAGAATGAATGCCTAGGTAGAAGTAGGCGGAAAATAACTAAAATAAGAATTGCATATTATTACCGTTGAAAGTTTAAGACATTTATCGAAATAGAATCTAAAAAAGTTGGAAGCCTTTTTTTTATTTTACAGGCTTTTACAGAATATTAGGAAAAATGTGGCTTTCAGAACTTTGAAATAAATTTTAAAACATTTTATAAAGCTTCGCATATTTTCTAAGTCTTAAAATATTTTTTATCTTTTAAGAACTTTTAATATTCGCAAATATGGTTTGAAATTATATTAGATTATCCAAACTTTTTTTTAATGCTGAGAAATTGTCTCAAAATCTTTCAGATTCTTTTTTGACAATTTTGAAAATGTTTAAAAATTAAAAAAAAATTATTCGTAATACTTTCCTTTAAAATTTATTACTGAAAATAAAAAAGAATTAATTTGCATTAAAATTTTGGAAAATCATTTGAAATGTTTTGAAATGTTTTTTTCGTTTTTCTCAGAATTTATTTTTCAAAATAAAAAGTAATTTTAAATTTCCTCATAAACCGTAACAATGAATTTGTATTTTGATAAAAATCCTTCAAAATTCCAAAAAAGCTTTTAATGTTTTTTTACATCTTCAAAAATGTACATTTTCTTTAAAAAATTGTTGAAATGTTCTCAAATTGTTAATTATTTTTAATCTTTTCGAAACCTTGCAATCTTCTAGGTATAATATCTTTTAAAATGATTTGAACTCTTGAGAATTCTTTCTTGAAATATTAGCATTTTTTTAAATTATTCTAAATATTCGCTTAACATCAATTTCTTAATAAAAATATAATTTTGAATTTTCCCATAAAATTTAAGAAAATTGTTCTTATGTACATGAATTTCCAAACAAATGGTTGCATTTCCAACTAAAAAGGACATTTTCAACCTACAATGAACAGTTAAATTTTCAGTTAAACACATTATTTTCAACAATATAGTTACATCTTCAAGCGATTAAATAAATTTTGAGCAAATTAGTTCAACTTTCAACTAAGTAGTTGAATTTTCCAACAAAAAATATGAATTCTCAATAAAAATTCAATATGCAAATTTGCAACTAAAAACGGTTAAAGTTGATCAATTTAATTTTCAACTTTAAAAAACATGGAATTTACAACAAAATACTTCAATCTTCAACAAAATAGTAGAATTTCTAACCAAAAGAGGTGAATTCTGAACCATGAATATAATATGTGGTAGAATTTTCAATAAAAGTAATTAACTATCATGGACAGAGATTTGTATTTACTGATTGTTTTCTATTAATTCTATACAGGTCGTAAGATTAAGTTCGCCTCTTTTTGAATAATTGATTCAGTTCTATTAATTTTAATAATGACATTGTTAAAATTGGTTGTTTCTAAAGAGTTGAATGCTCTCAAAACTCTGTATAAAATGAACCAAGGATGATACAAATTTGTCTATTTTCTAGGTGGATATTGCAAAAATAAAGTCAATTTCTAATATCTTCTTAAATTTTAGGTAATATCCGAAATCATCGAAATTTTTTAAAGATCTAGGGATTATTTTAAAGCTATTTGTCCACAGTATCGCAATAGCTTATGGGCATAAATCTGAAAAATTTTCGTTTCACAGTGCAAGAAGTTAAGGTTGTAACAAAACAGTTGAAAGAATTTCAATATTCTTTGTAATAAGAAAAGTATTTTTGTAAATATATGAATCATTAAAATTCTCCCTCAAAATATAAATTTATTTAATTTTTATTCTGATTTGCCGACAAATGATATATTTAAATTCTTTCCAACTTTTTTATTACACATTTAAGCTCTTATGCATTGTAATAGGATTTTTTAAATAGATTTATGCTCGTAAGCCTCTACGATACTGTGAAAAAATAGCTTGACAAGGAGCCTACTAACATTACAGAATGTTGATTATTTCGGATATGACCGAAATTTACACTATTTTTGCAAAATCTACTTTAAAAATGGATTAATTGGTTTTATCCTGTGCTCGTTTTCCTACATAATTTTAAGTTTTGAGAGCATTCAATATTTTAAAGAGAAAATTTTTAAGCTTTGTCATAATTAAAATATAGGGAACTTTTCAGTCTTTAAAAAGCAGGCGAACATAAACTTGTGCCGTTAGTCTGTTAAAATTATAAGTAATAATTAATACATTAAGCATATAAATACCTATGTAACAATATACTATTTTAAATTTGAATTTTAAAAATAAATTAATAATTTTCATTGTGTAACTACATAATAATAATTGTGAAACATTAGAATAATGATGTAATAAACATTTAATATTCGAGTTGCAAATAAATATGCAGTACCCCATTTATGTTAATTGTAACTCCGGTGGTAATTCTTTTTTTAAATTTTCTAACTTCAGCAATTACCGACGCACAACGTCTGCGAAATACCAAAAACTGCGAAGTAACTCCAGGGATTTGACTCACAGACCCAGAGGACGAAAATGCATTGAAGCTTGGTGGGCGGCCTGATTATAAACATCAGACTCCACCAACAGAAATTTCGTCGGTAACAAAGGCAGCTGTAGACAGGGGAATATGTTTTTAAACTAATTTTTTTCGTAAAACAAGAAAGTTGGGTTTCAATTTTTTATTGGCACAGAATAATTGAACTTAATAACACAACTCCATTATACTTTCTTAAAATTAAAAGTTCGAATGTCGATAATTGTATTGCGTGTAAATGTAGATTTCGAAATTCATAAATTTCTATACCGACTAGTGATATACAACCAACTCTTATTGTTTTTAACAATCGCTTTCACTGTGAAACCTTAAATTTAATTGAGAATGAAACCCAAAATGAATAATTACGCGGTTAAAATTTGTAACGTATTTAAATTATTTATTTAAACATTATTTTATTGGTATTCCTGTTTACAGTTCTAGTATTTAACACAGAATTTATCAGCTGATAAATTTTCAAACTTTACTTAAAAAAAACTGTATTACGCTTCATATTTTCTGCATCATAAAGTATATACAAATGTCAAAACTAATGCTATAAAATGTTCTTCTCGTTTGATGGAAGGGGAACGTTAAAAACATTCACATACCTAGTTCCACAAGAGATGGATGATTTTTTTCGTCCACTCGAAATATATATGCTGCCATGTCGGCATCCACGAAGATTACGTGCATTTCTATCATTAAAATTATACTACTTTTTGCCTCATGGCAATGCTACCCGTTTTTTTATTTATCATAAGATCATACTATAATGACATAAAACTGCGCAGCAATCACCCAGGAATTCTAACAACTTCTAAATTGTCTTTCACATCAATCAACTTTATAGTTCATTAATTTATTCGTTGATCTGCATACGTCTCCTGTTATCAGCTGCAGGAAAAGCCATCAAAAGATAAGCAAGAACTGGCTTGTACCATACGGTCCACTCGGACTTTAGAAGCAGGAACCAAAGATATTTTACCTAGATGCGGCAAGGGTCAGGAGTGGGGACGGCCGACATATTCCTATCTAATAAATCTCCTCCATAAAGAATCTCGAAATGTCTCGAAGTATCTCGAATTACCTCGAAATCTCTCGAAATCTATCGAAACGTATCGAAATATATCGAAATATCTCGAATTATATCGAAATGTATCGAAATCTATCGAATTTTATTTTTCATGATAATCCCTTCAAATGTTATTTGCGGCCTACAAGAAACATGTGAACGTTATTGAAATATTTGTACATTTTATTATATGCTAAATATCAGTCGTCATTTTTATTGAATTATACTGCGTTATGGTGTATTTAAAGAACTTTTTAATGGTCAGGAGCAAGCAGAAAAGACATAGGAGCAGTGTTGCCAAATGTTGCAGTTAAAGCTATTACCATAGTGGGAAGCTATTCCTATAACGTCTATAATCTAAAATTCTAAATGTTCAAATTTTTTTACAGAATTAACTAAGAATATATTTCCGATAATTTTTTTTCTATGATACTTTGCAAATTTTCAAGAATATTAATTATTTAAACAATTTCAATTTAAACATTAAGACTGACCTATTTTCTAAGAGTCTGTTTGTTTTAGAAGTGAACTAGGAATTACTATTTAATGCCTTTTTGTTTTTTGTTTTGTAAATTTACAAGAGCTATTAATTATTTAAATAATTTGGATCAACTCATTAAGAGTTTGGTATTTTTTTTACGAATAAGCTCAATTTTTTTACCGAATTAAGTAAGAATAACTTTCCGATGATTTTGTTGATATGTTTCTTTGTAAATGTACAAGAACTATCAATGATAAGAAAAAATTTAGATTAACAAATTAAGAGTTTGATGTTTTTTCTACGAATAAGCTCAATTTTCTACAGAATTTTACTATGTGGCTTTGTACAATTTCAAAAACTATTAATTATTTAAATAATTTCGATTAAGAAATTTAAAGTTTGGTACTTTTTCTATGAATTATGATACTTTGAAAATTTACAAGAATATTAATTATTTAAAATATTTCCATTAAAAAAATTAAGAGTTTGATATTTTTCTATGAATGAGCTCACTTTTTTACTAAAATTAACTAAGAATATCTTTCCGATGATTTTGTTTCTATGGTAATTTGCAAATTTACAAGAATGATAATTATTTAAAAAATTTCAATTTAAAAATTAAGACCTTGGTCTTTTTCCTAAGAGTCAATTTTTATACGGAGTGAATTAAGAATGTCTGCCCAATGAGTGTTTTCTATGTTGCTTTGTACATTTACAACAACTATTAATTATTTAAATAATTTCGATTAAAAAATTAAGAGTTTGCGCTTTTTTCTACGATTAAATGTGTTTACGGAGTAAACTAATAATCTTCATCCGATGAGTATTTTCTATGTTGCTTTGTAAATTCACAAGAACTTTGAACAATTTATATTGAAAAATTAAGAGTTTGGTATTTTTCTACGAATGAGCTCACTTTTTAACAGAATTAACTAAGAATATCGCTCCGATGATTTTGTTTCTATGGTACTTTGCAAATTTACAAGAATATTAATTATTTAAACTATTTCCATTAAAAAAATTAAGAGTTTGACCTTTTTTATAGGAATAAATGTGTTCACAAAGTAAACGAATAATGTCTATCCGATGAGTATTTTCTAAGTTGCTTTGTAAATTTTAAATAACTGTTAATTCGTTGAACAATTTAGATTGATAAATTAAGAGTTTGGTATTTTTCTACGAATAATCCCATTTTTTACAGAATTAACAAAGAATATCTTTCCGATGATTTCGTTTCTATGGTACTTTGCAAATTTACAAAAATGTTAATTATTTCAACAATTTCAATTTAAAAATTAAGACCTTGTCCCTTTTTCTACGATTAAATGTGTTTACGTAGTAAACTAAGAATACGTTTCCGATTCGTCTTTTCTATGTTGCTTTGTAAATTTACAGCAACTATTAATTATTTAAATAATTTGGATTAAAAAATTAAGAGTTTAGTATTTTTTCTACGAATGGAGCTCAATTTTTTATAGATTTAACCAAGAATTTCTTTCCGATTATTTTTTTCTATGATACTTTGAAAATTTACAAGAATATTAATTATATAAAATATTTCCATTAAAAAAATTAAGATTTTGCGCTCTTTTTTCTATGATTGAATGTATTACATAGTAAACTAATTATGTTTATCCGATGATTCTTTTCTATGTTGCTTTGTAAATTCACAAGAACTTTGAACAATTTAGATTGGAAAATTAAGAGTTTGGTATTTTTCTACGAATGAGCTAACTTTTTTACAGAATTAACTAAGAATATATTTCCGATGATTTTGTTTCTATGGTACTTTGAAAATTTACAAGAATATCAATTATTTAAAATATTTCCATTAAAAAGTAAGAGTTTGGCCTTTTTTCTAGAATTAAATGTGTTTACAAAGTAAACGAATAATGTGTATGCGATGAGTATTTTCTATGTTGCTTTGTAAGTTTAAAAGAACTGTTAATTCTTTGAACAATTTAGATTGATAAATTAAGAGTTTGTTATTTGTCTACAAATAAGCCCACGTTTTAATAGAATTAACAAAGAATATCTTTTCGCTGATTTATTTTCTATAGTACTTTGCAAATTTTCAAGAATGATAATTATTTAAAGAATTTCAATTTAAAAATTAAGACCTTGCTATTTTTTCTACGAGTCAATTTGTTTACAGAGTAAATTAAGAATGTCTGTCCAATGAGTGTTGTCTATGTTTCTTTGTATATTTACAACAACTACTAATTATTTAAATAATTTCGATTAAGAAATTTAGAGTTTGGTACTTTTCTACGAATAATCTTAATCTTTTACAGATTTAACCAAGAATTTCTTTTCGATTATTTTTTTCTATGATACTTTGAAAATTTACAAGAATATAAATTATTTAAAATATTTCCATTAAAAAAATTAAGAGTTTGCGCTTTTTTCCACGATTAAATGCGTTTACAGAGTGAATTAATAATGTTTATCCGATGAGTCTTTTCTATGTTGCTTTGTAAATTCACAAGAACTTTGTACAATTTATATTGAAAAATTCAGAGTTTGGTATTTTTATACGAACGAGCTCACTTTTTTACAGAATTAAGTAAGAATATCGTTCCGATGATTTTTTTTCTGTGGTAATTTTCTAATTTACAAGAATTATTATTATTTAAACTATTTCCATTTAAAAAGTTAAGAGTTTGGCCTTTTTTCTAGTATTAAATTTGTTTACGGAGTGAATTAAGAATGTCTGCCCAATGAGTGTTTTCTATGTTGCTTTGTACATTTACAAAACTATTAATTATTTAAACTATTTCCATTTAAACAATTAAGAGTTTGGCCTTTTTTCTAGAATTAAATGTGTTTACAAAGTAAACTAATAATCTCTATCCGATAAGTATTTTCTATGTTGCTCTGTAAATGTAAAAGAACTTAATTCTTTAACAATATAGATTGATAAATTAAGAGTTTGATATTTTTCTACAAATAATCCCATTTTTTACAGAATTAACCAAAAATATCTTTCCGATGATTTTGTTTCTATGGTACTTTGCAAATTTACAAGAATGTTAATTATTTAAACAATTTCAATTTAAAAATTAAGACCTTGGCCATTATTCTACGATTAAATGTGTTTACGGGGTAAACTAATAATGTATATGCGATGCGTATTTTCTATGTTGCTTTGTACATTTACAACAACTATTAATTATTTAAATAATTTGGATTATAAAAATTAAGAGTTTGGTATTTTTTTCTACGCATAAGCTCAATTTTTTTATCGATGTAACCAAGAATTTCTTTCCGATTATTTTTTTTCTATGGTACTTTGAAAATTTACAAGAATATTAATTATTAAAAATATTTCCATTAAAAAAATTAAGGGTTTGCGCTTTTTTCTACGATTAAATGTGATTACAGAGTAAACTAATAATGTTTATCCGATGAGTCTTTTCTATGTTGCTTTGTAAATTCACAAGAACTTTGAACAATTTAGATTGAAAAATTAAGAGTTTGTTATTTTTCTGCGAATAAGCTCACTTTTTTACAGAATTAAGTAAGAATATCGGTCCGATGATTTTGTTTCTATGGTAATTTGCAAATTTACAAGAATGATAATTATTTAAAGTAGTTCAATTTAAAAATTAAGACCTTGGTCTTTTTTCTACGAGTCAATGTGTTTACGGAGTGAATTAAGAATGTCTGGCCAATGAGTTTTCTATGTTTCTTTGTGCATCTCCAACAGTCATTAATTATTTTAATAATTTCGATTAAAAAATTAAGAGTTTGATATTTTCTCTACGCATAAACTCAACTTTTTTATAGAGGTAACCAAGAATTTCCTTCTGATTATTTGTTTTCTATGATACTTTAAAAATTGACAGGAATATTAATTATTTAAACTATTTCCCTTACAAAAATTAAGAGTTTGCCCTTTTTCCACGATTAAATTTGTTTACGGAGTAAACTAAGAACGCCTTTCCGATGAGTTTTTTCTATGTTGCTTTGTGAATTTAGAAAAACTACTAATTGTTTAAACAAGTTAGATATGAAATTAAGAGTTTGGTCCGTTTTCTACGAATAAGCTCAACTTTTTTATATAATTAACTAAGAATATCTTTCGATTATCTTTTTCTATGTTGCTTTGAAAATTTTAAAGAAATATAAATTATTTAAACAATTTAAATTAAAAAATTAAGAGTTTTCCCTTTTTTCTACGAGTCAGTTAGTTTACGGAGTCCAGTAAGTCCACTAAGAATGCTTTATATTTTGAACCATTTCAACATTTTAAACAAATGTATTTTCACAAGAAAATTTATGCACTACATATTTAATACGAATTAAAAAGGAAATAAAACTTTAAAAAGGTAAAAACTTTCATTTTCATTAATTTCATTATTTTCTCTTTTTCTTAATTTCTTCAAGTAATTTAATAATCTTTTCACTTGAATATTTTGTTCATACGCGGAGTGCGGATATGAGCATCTAGTTTTATCATACAAGTCCAGTAGCCAGTAACTCAACACTTATTGAAGCGAAAAATTAAAGAAAACATGTAAATCATTTCTCAGAAGACTTGTTCCTGGAAGAAAAAAATAAATAAATTTTCTCAAGAAAATCAGGGAATTCACGGAATTTACAATATTCATGGAATATAAGTCACGGAATTCAAGAAAATCAGGAAATTCACGAAATTTACGGGATTCACAGAATCCAAAAAATTCAGGGAAATCAACGAATTCACAAAATTAATTGAATTTAAGTAATCCACAGAATTATACTCAGAATAATAATAAAGCAGAATACTCAGAATAATCCACAGAATTTACAGGACTCAAGAAATGATTAATATTCAAGAAATTTACGGAATTAATAGATTTCACGGCGCTTATGGAATTCGAGAATTCCTAGAATTCACAGAAATGATGGAATTCACGGATTTTATAGAATACGCGGAATTCACGAAATTCGAGGAATTCATAAAAAATTTCCTTCAATTCCATAAATGTCATGAATTACGTAAATTCCTTGAGTTCCGTGAATTCCCTGAATACCCCGAATTCCACTAATTCCGTGAACTCCATGAATTCCGCAAATTCTCTAAATTATGTAAATTTCTTAATTTTCATGATTCCATAAATCCAATGAATTCCGTAAATTCCTTCTGTCCCGTGAATTCCCTGAATTGCGCAAATTCCTTGAATTCCATAAATTCCACTAATTCCTTAAATTCCATAAATTCCACTAATTCCTTGAATTCCCTAAATTTCGTAAATTCCTTAAGTTCGATTAATTTTGCAAATTCCTTTAAGTCCTTGAATTTCGTGAATTAAGCCAATTCCGTGAATTCTATGAATCCTATTAATTCCTTAAATTCCTTGAACTTCATGACTTCTGCGAATTCTCATAATTCCATAAATTCCGTAAATTTTGCAAATCCAGTGAATTCCGTGATTGCAGTGAATTTCTTGAACTACGTGATTTCATTGAATTCCTTGAATTCCATAAATTCCGTGAATTCATTCAATTCCATGAATTCCTTGAATTTAATTAATTCCCTGGATTCCATTAATTCCGTGAATTTTATCAGTGCCAAAGATTCCGAAAATTATTTTCATTCCATGAATTCCGTGGTTTTCGTGAATTCCTTTAAGTCCTTGAATTCTATTAATTGCGTGAATTCCATACATTTCGTAAGGCCCTTGGATTCTATGAAATCGGTGACTTCTTTTATTTCATGAATTTCGTGAGTTGCTTGAATTCCATGAAGTCTGCGAAATCCGTGACTTCGGTGAATTTCATATATTTCGCTAATTCCATAGATTTCTTGAATTCCTTCATTTCTATAAATTCTATGAATTTCGTGAATTTTATAAATTTGGTGAATTCCGGGAATTCCTTGAATGCGGTGAATTCCGTCAATTCCTTGAATTCCATTAATTCCGTAATTTCCTTGTGCACACTTACACTACATGTATTGCAATTTCCTCATTCGAATACCATGTATGCAATTTTACCTCACGCTTGTATTTGTAGAAGTCTTGTAAAAGTATTGTAGAATTCCAAAAATTTTTAACAGCATACAGGGCTCGGATAATCGGGATTATCGAAAAGTCATCAGTCAAGGCAGCCTGAACCTTTCCCAATGTAAAAGAATAATATTGCGCAATAGCCGCATGTGAGTACTCGCGCACTGCGCCTTTCCGCTACACTGCTGGTGTTTTTCAGGCAAGAGTCGCAACCTTCTCTTGTCCCGCAAGCTCATAAACTGCGTGAGCATCTATTTTAATAATAGATTTAGAGCTTTCGCGATGATTCATTATGAGAAAAAGAGGCTTCCAATCGTGTACAAAACTACGAATATCTTAAACAAAAAAAATAAATAAATGTCTCTTTTTTATCATAATGCAACTACTTTGTTAACAAATTTATCTTTCTTGGATTGAACACTCATCTTTTTCATTGAAAATTTAACTATTTTCATACCAAATTTATTTTATTTTTCATTGAAAATTAATTTTTTTCACTGAAAATTTAACTATTCCCTTTTTAGTTAAAAATTAATGTATTTCGTTGACATTTTATTCATTTTTATAAAAAATACTCATCTTTTTAAATATTCATTGTTGAAATGTTAAGAATTATTATTCTTCGCTGAAAATTTAACTATTTTTGTTTTGGTTGAAAATTGATACTTTGAATTGAAAATTGATCTTTCCCGGTTAAAATTAAAACATTTTGTTAAAAATACGTCCCTTTAGGTAGAAAATTAATCTTCTAGTGAAAATTAATCCTTTTTGGTTAAAAATAAAACTACTTGTTTAAACATTAATATTTTTTGGTTAAGGATTCAATTATTTTTTTGGTTGAAGATTAGTATTTGTTTGTAATTAATTCTGTTAACTGAAAATTTTAATAATCTATTTTGGTTTAAAAATCGTCTTTTTTATTTGAATATTCAGGTATATGGTTAAAAATTCATCTATTTTGTTGATAATCCATCTTTTTTGAAGAAAATTAAACTCTTTGCTGAATATTGAACTCTTTTCTTGAGGACTCGTTTTTTTTGTTCATCATTTTACTAAAAAATCATCTTTTTCGTTATAAAATTAATATTCCTGTGAAAGTTCATCCTTCTTTTTTATAAATGTAACTAATTGGTTAAAAATTAATCGGGTTTGGTTGATAATTCAACTATTTTGTTAAGGAATTGTTTTTTTATTTAACTGTTTTTGTTTAAAATAAAAATATTTTTGTAAAAATATTAACTATTACATGTTTTGTTAAGAATTCATTTTTGTTGGTGTTAAAAGTTCATCACTTTAGTTAAAAATTCATAATGTTTACATAAATTAACTTTTTTGTTAAAAATCCACACATTTTCGACTTGAAAATTTAACTGTTACGTAAAAAGTTAGCGTTCTTGGTTTAAAAATACAACAATTTTGCTAGAAAATTATAATATTTGGTTAAAAATTAAGTTGTTTCTTGAAAATCTATTTATTTCTTTCAAAATTGAACTATTGTCCTAGAAAATCTAACTGCTTGGTTAAAAATTAACCATTTGTTTAAAAATTAAACTATTTGTTAAAAAATCGTCTTTTTCAGTTGAATTCCACTGCTTGAAAATTCTTTTTTTAGTGTTTTCAACTGAAAAATCAACCATTTATTTTTTGGTAGAAAATTTATCTTTATTAGTTGAAAATTGATCTTTCTAGAATGCAATTCAACTTTCTTGTTAAAAATTCGTCTTAATTAAATATTTAACTATTTGATTGAAAACTCGTATATTTTATTAAAAATGCCTGTTTTGGTAGAAAATTAATCTTCTTGTTTAAAAATTAATCTTTTTTATTTATTAAAAAACTTAAAATATTGTGTTCAAAGCTTAATTATTTTGTTGAAAATTCAACTTTTTTATAGAAAAGTCATCCTTTTGGGTAGAAAATTCTTCTTTTATGGTACAAAAGTCACCTTTACCTAATTTTTTTTTTTGTAATATTGATGTTTACTTCATTGTCACGGATTAAAATTTTATTTGTTGATCAGAGAAGTCTCATTTGTTACCAAAGCTTTGTGAGTTCCCTACTATGTGACCCTTTGTAACTTTAGGGTAGCCACACCTGCCCCACAGTGTCACGTATTATGTGGGCGCTCCCTATAAAATATACATTAGGGTCTTCGAAAGAAAATTATGGGCATCTACATTGGTCTATTTGGACCCTGAAAAAGTATAAATTATTTGCAAAATGTGCATGGAAAAATTCCTATTTTTATAGTTTTTATATTTTGTGTGAGTGTCAATTTTTCATTATTTTTATTATTTTTATTATTTTTATTATATATATTTTTACGCAATAAGTAATGTTCAATGCAGAAAATAATTTCGAAAAAAAAATGTCTTCAGTCTAGGAAATTTGATTTAAAAAAAAAAACACGAAACTCAAATTTTACAAATTTACTATGTTTGGATTTATAATTTTTAAGATTTTTAAATTTTAAAATTTTTATTTATAATTTTTATATTTCTTTAATTTATAATTTTTATAATTTTTTTTTTAATCTATAGGAATTTTTTCAAATGTCTTTTCTCAAATGGAAAAGCCTCAAACACCTGAAAAAATTATTTTGTTATTCTGGTAGCTTTTAAAATTGTTTTTTAGAACAGGAGTCCTTTAAACATGAATTATCGCCTAAAGAACGATAGTCAAAAATCTGAACAAAAGTTATAACTACCTTGCAGACCACCAGAAACTTTTTTTTAATCGAAATAGACAAAAATATAAAAGCTATGAAAATAAGAATTTTTCTAAGCGAAATAGATTAGCGAAATAAAAAATTTCTGAAAACGAAAATATCAGAAACTTCAAATTACCGAAAAAATATAATTCTAACAAACACAAAATGTTTAACATTATTTTTGGTGTTTTTCCGGGAATTTGGAATTTCTGTAATTTCATCAATTCTAGAACTTACTAATTTTGGGATTTAAAAAATTTGGGTTTCGAAAATGTAAGTATCAATAAAATTTCAGAAATTTTGAAATATATCTGTTTTCGGTGATTTGAAATTTAGGAAATATTCTGTTCAGTAATTACATTTTCGGATTTTAAATCTAATTGTCATTGATATCCCAAATAACTTTGTTTAAATCCTAAAAATTTCTTTGCAATGTTTTTAAAGAAATAAAATCTCGTAAAATTCCTTGGAATCTTTTCAAATACCCTAAACACTTTCAGGTCTCTTGAAATGCAATATAATGTATAGAATTATTTAAATCTTGTGAAATCTATTAATCCTTTTCCTATGAAATCCTTTTAAACCCCCCTCGGAAATCCCGTAGAATCCCATAAAATTTGATGAGGCCCCTTAAAATCCCTTTAGATATTCAATATCTTTTGAAATTCCTCAAAATCTTTAAAAATGCCTAAAAAGCTTTATCGACAAGCTTTGCAATCTTTTGAAATATTAAAATATTGAAAAAATTGAAATTCTCTTAATTTATTGAAATACATTAAAATCCTTAAATTCTGTTCGAATCCCTTGAAATTTATGACATTCCCATACAATTTTATGAGTCCCCTTAAAATTCCTTGAAATATTCCATATTTTTTTTAATTCCTCAAAATCTGTAAGAACACCCAAAAAGCTTTGGAATCTTTTGAAATATTAAAATATTGGAAAAATGGAAATTCTCTGAATTTAATTAAATATATTAAAATCCTTAAATTCTGTTAAAATCCTTTGATATTTCTTAAATTCCTCAAATTTGGTGAAATCTCAATTAATCTCACAAAAATCGAGTAAAATTCTGCAGAACATTTTGAAGTTTTTAATATCTTTTTAAACATTTCAAAAATCATTAAATAACCTCGGAAATCCCGTAATGTCCCCTAAAATTTAATAAGACCCCTTTAAATTCCTTGGAATATTTCATATTTTCTGAAATTCTTT
>JAWWLR010000158.1:70265938-70283123 GCA_035041075.1 Acraspis erinacei | reverse complement strand
GAATGATAGTCAGTAGGTTAGTCTGTTGTAAACAAACTAGAAATGTTTGTCATCAAGGCAAGAAAAATCATTAATAGCACCAAGGAACAGGTGCTCTTTCTTTGAAACTGAAAATCTAATGGGGGCAGTAGGTCAGTCTGTTGTAAACACACTAGAAATACCTGTCATAAATAAATCTGATTTTAATCTAATTTAAATTTCTTAAATTAAAAAAAAAAATTATAAAAAATAAACACGAACGCTTCGGCACTCATACATCACACTTATTAAGGAAAACATAAACAAAAACAACAAACTATCAAATAAGGTAAAAAAAAAATACCCAAGCACACAGTAACAGCACCAACACCACGAGGCTCTCTTTCTGAATCCCGAGAATCAAATGAGGTTCGAAATGGAAACCTATCATAAATATATCGGAGCCATTCGAAGCGGGTCAAAAGGTAAACTGTTTATAAACATACCAGAAATATCCATCATAAGCACATCAGAACTAGAGAATGTAAAAGAAAATTAAAAACTTATGAAAACTCAGTGCTAAATATAATCAGTCTTTTGTTTTTTAATGTAAAGCATTTCCATAAATTCTCTCTTTCTGTCATTGCTTTCACTATACCAAATTAAAACATTATCCCAATCAAAATCATGGTCAACATCAATAAATTCCTTCGTATGTCTGGCAAGAACTGGCAAGTCTGTCTCACGTAATTCATCTCACAAATCTTGCAAGTGATCTTGTAGACAACACCACCCTTTTCAAAATTATCCAAAGGATCCTTGCAAACAGTTATTATTGAATCCATTTTAAATGGTATACGGAAAATAGTATGAATCTTAAACTTTTTTAACATAAATTCAATAGTTTTCAAATTTTACAAAAAATGGAAGAAACAAAGTATTAAAGGAAATATACTCTCTCAATTCTGTTTGATTATTTGCAGGCAAATAATTGTTCTGCCTGCTTTTGATTTGTTGAATTATTATTTGTGAAATGTTTCATTTCACAAAGGAAATTTAAATACTGTTAGGAATATCCATTTTATAAATCATTACCTTCTCATTTTTCTTACCTCTTATTTATTTTTTTCCAAGGAGGAAAATGATTTTCTTTCCCTTTTTAGGAGAGAAAAGTGTTTTTCTTTATTTGTTTTTTTTTCAAATTTCAATAGGAACATTTTATGGAGCTTTTCCAAATTTAGTCGACCTGTTACATGACCGTAACAATGTATTGTAATTATTTATCTGATTATACGAGTTACATGTGTTTAGAAATGTAGAAGAAAAGTTCACGCACTGATCAAAACAGACTTGGTCTTGAGGGGTGGTGGTCGATATCTTCATACGAGAAGAACACGAAGGCACGGTTACTATGACGAGTGTACACGCGTGCCTGCAAATGGGGTCACAATCGTGCATCTTACGAATTTCCCAGTACCTGGAAAGGAAGGAAGCTATTAAGTCTTTTCGTGGATTGGTTCAGCCAGCCAAAGGGACAACTAATGTTTTCTCAATCTAGTGACAAAAAATAATTGCAATGGGGGGAATTGTATGGCAACGCTTGGATCTCCAAGGTGGTTCTTCCTACCACGCTACGTTTAAAAGCTCTAGAACATGTGTACTACAGTTAGTTCTCAGTTCGCAGTTATCAAGTTATCAGTTCAACCCTTTGCTTGGGCTCTGCTCAACCGGTAGTTCAGCTCTCTCCAAATAGTGCTCTCCGGGTATCATCTAAGATACCAACTGACCTTGACAGTTTTTAATTTTGGATTTACTTCTACCCTAATCGAAATCAACACCTGCTCAACCATCAATTCTCTGGATCACCGGATACTCTGAGGGTCAAGGATTTATTCTAGGGATATCGGAACCGACTCCGGTTCTTCGGTGGCACCGGTGTCTTGCGTTCATAAATTATTTTTTTGGAACCGGTTCCACCTATCGGTTTCAACACCAGCACCGGCTCCATCTATCGGTTTCAGCTCCAGCACCGGCTCTGAAACCCGGGAACCGACATTCGATTGCAGAATCGATGTCTGCAGTGGGACTCTGGTGCTGTGTCGAATTCGAGAATCAAACATTCCTCTCTTTCTGTCCCTGAACGTTAGAAAAGAGGTCCGTTTGATTTTCGACTTTCGACCCTGAAGCTATTTCGAAGTCAAAAATCAAATATACCTCTCTTTCTATCCCTGAACGGTAGAAAAAGAGGTCCGTTCGATTTTCGTCTTTCGCCACTGTTTGGGATATCGGAATATCACCTCTATTCCTAATTTCTTTGCTAATTTATGGGTAATTGGCTCTTTCTTCTTTCTTTTCAAGTAACGTGCGCCGGCGGCCGGTCACGCTTTGACGTGCAGTTTTCACGAACATTTGTCAAATGTTTCTATACTAAATCTACTTGTATTGGATCCGCAAATGTGCGTGCTTCTTAAACGTTAACGTTATCCTAATGGTTCGTTTCAAATTGTCGATATTCTTTTAAGATTCAAGTACAATATGCGTCCGCCCAGTGAAGTGTGGCTGTACTTCAAAAAAGTAGCTGAAAAAACTAACAAAGTGCGGTGTACTTATTGTCAGGTTGAACTGAGCTTTATTGGCAATACAACTTCAATGTCGAAACATTTATATAAAGTACATAATTTAGAGTTAAACTCTACCAAAAGGAAACGTGAAAGAAGCGAAGTAGAAACACGTTCTGGACGTTCTCGGCCTGCTCCGGTTCGCGACATGCTAGACTTAGATTTAGAGAAGGCTGGTCCCTCTACGAGGTTTGACACTGACCAGGTAAGTTTTCTTAAATTAAATTAACATGAGTATTCATTAAGATATTCATGGTTAGATATATTGTTTTTTAATCACCATTAAGTTCGTCTGTATCGAAAATAAAAGAGCTCTAATCAAGGTCTAACCTCAAATCCAGGTCTAACCTCAAACCGAGTTCTGATATCAATATTCAATAGTCTAATTTTAGTAAATAAATATTTACATTAAATATTTTTTTAAAGAAAAAACTGTTCCCCTTTTTTAAATAAGTGTTTATACGGAGGGAAAAATTATTGAGGCCAATAACTCGGCGAAACAAAAAAAGTGTGCAGAGCTAAAAAACTGTTCTACATAGTGTTGTGGTATTTGCCAAGATTAGCCGAAATCCAAAATTTTGGAATTTTCTGCGTATCAGTTTTTTTTATTCGACATTGAATTTGTAGTCGAGGTTTAACTTTTCTAAGTTGTCTACTTAGCATTTTGAATTCTTTTTTCAAGTTGTTGTGTTGATAGTCTATTATAGAAATATGCTTTTGAATTTATAAAAATGAATTTGTTAATAAAAATCTTATTTGTTTATAAACAATTTGAGATTTTTTCTACTCATGAGAAATTTTTTTTCCAAAAGTAATTTAGAACAACGTGAGATAAATAATTTTTTATTAGTAGAACAAATTTCAAATTATTTATTAAAAAAATGTGATTTTAATGAACAAATTTATTTTTTTGAAATCAAAAGCCTATTTCCATAATAGACATTTAAAATTAAAAATGTTGACGTCACAGTTCCTGATATCTATTTATCTATTTACGAGAAAACTGTGAGTCATGTTGAAACATTATAATTTTCTTGTTACTAATTGTTTCAACAAATTTCTTTCAACACCTAAATTTCAGAAAATATCTTCCAAGATGAAAGCTTTAAAAAGATCAACACAGCAGCTTTGAAACACAATTCCAAATGCTAAGTCGACAACTTGGAAAAATGAAATATCGACTAAAAATTCAAGATCGAAGAAAAAAAAACTGGAACGCAAAAAATTAAAAAATCTTCGATTTCAACTTTGTATGGCTGTTTTGTGTGGCTGTGTAATTTATACATACCACTAATTAAAATAAGTCATTTAATAATTTCAGATTAATATTAAAATACAAAAATATAATAATTGAATAATAAGGTAAGCAATAATTACTTTGTTAGTAATAATAATACTGAAAAATTGAGAATTTAATGTAGAATTATCTTGCCTAATTAATTTGTTTAATGTATTAATGTATTCATATTATTACTTATAAATTAATGTCATTATTCAATTTTTATCTTTCTTTTTAAATTGTTGATATTAAATTAGGACTTTCCAATGACTTCTTCTAATTAATATTACGTATAAAATGTATGTTTTTGTTGATGAATCATGTTCAAAAATAGAAAATACATTTTTATTACTCCAGGCACCAACATGGTCAACACAGATTAAACCTCTCCTGATGCTAAGTTCATCCTTCCAGAAAATATCTTCTTTCAGTCGTAAGTGTGAAATACTTCTGCAATTATCTATTAATTTTGAGAAGAAATTATTCATGATTATGCTTCATTTTTTCGATATGATTTTGTTCCAAGTGGAGGAGAACGTTACGCGGATGCAAATAATGCCCTGTTATACATGATTGCTGTCGATAACGAGCCGCTGTCCATAACTGAAAGGAAGGGCTTTAAGGAATTTGTCCGATGTATCCAGCCGCTATACAATCCGCCGTATACTGAAACCATCACAGCAATGCTGGAGGAGAAGTACGAGGTACTTAAACCAAAACTGAAGGAGGTGCTCTCAACGAAGAAAAACATTGTCCTCGCAACGGATTTATGGACAGAGTCAATGACCACGAAGGCTTACTTGGGCTTAACTGCCCACTACTGAGATGGTATGTTTAAAAATTTTAATTATTATTTATCCTAGGTGGCCGTTTTAATCAAGAAAAAAATAACGGTTTTTTTCCAGACTAACAAAAATGTCTGTGTCATATAAAGATTACAACATTGCAACTACTTAAGCTGAAAAATTTGTATTCTAACATTTTTAGCTAATTTAAAATAGTAACGTGCAAAGGTCAAGTTTATCATTCTGAAATTCTAACGAATCAACGTTTTATATTTCGTGACATTGAATTTTTATTTGTTTAGTTTTCAATTTTTAATGAACAGTCCAATAATGCTAGATTAGAAAAATGGTCTTTTCAATAAAATATTTTTCAGATAAAATATTTTAAAAGTCTGCATTGTAAACTAAATCATCTCATGAACTAAAAAGATAACAATTGAAAGTAGCATTTAAAAAAGGTTAAAATCGCACTTAATTTCAATTATATTACATCTACGATATGAAATTTGTAATGGAATAGTATTTTTTCTAAAAATGTTTGAAATGAAGAGGGACCCCAAAATAAGCCGAACATCCGCCCCATTCATTGCACCAAACGTAGTTTTTCAAGGAAAGAACATAAATTGAAAAACTACCCCTATCAGGCAGTGGAAAGTAAACCCCGAAAAACTACCCCTAAAAGGGGGTGGTAGTTTTTCGTTTTTAAGGGTTGAAATGGTGCTAAATAAGTAGAATTAAGTGAGTTATTATACATTTGCACTCATTGATTTTACCTATAGAGAAAAAATAATTAAAAAATATTCTATACATATTCTTGTTTATGACGTATTTCCCACCCCCAATAGGGGTAGTTTTTCGATTTTGAAGAGTCGCATCGTCACTGAGTAAGTATAGTTGAGATATATGTTATAGTGTTATGATGAAAAACTATAAGATACTATTTCACCTACTTTCATATTACCGGTGTAGTTTCCACCCCCTGATAGAAGTAGTTTTCAGTTTTCAGGTGACCTAATGACAAACTCGATTAAAGCATGAATTGATGATTGTTTTGAGCTTTGTTACGTCAATTTCTGGTTTTTCCTTCAAAAAATACGTTGGGCGCAGAAAAGGGCGTATTTTGGGGTCCCTCTTTACTGGTCATTTTCTAGTTTTTCCTGGTAAAAATGGCTATAGTCATTTTTTGATCTAGCGACCATCTTGCTATTGTATTTAATAAAAATGTTTTCTTTTATTATTATTTTTTTAATTTTCAGGCATGGAGGTGAAGTCGGTCCAAATCGGGGCAAAGCCAGTACCTCAGAGAAAGACCATTGAGAAGCTCTCAGATGCGCTTAGCATAATTTGCATGGATTGGGGGCTTGGCCTCGAAAACGTGTCAGCTATTATCACAGATAATGGGGCGAACATTGTAGGAGCTTGCAAAAATGTCTTTGGAGCACAAAAACACATTTCTTGCTTAGCTCACAATCTTAACCTAGTGGTCACAGATGCCCTAGGTTTAAATAAAAATGAAAGCACAGAGAGGGAAGAAGTGCCGTTGCCCTTGTCTCTATGTGACGATAGCGAAGACGAGGACGATGAAAACACTGTAGATTTTGAGGACGAGGGACCTGATGGCTTTCCTACCTTCAAGCAGGTCATTTCCAAGATTAAAAAAATAGTCAGGTTTTTTAGAAAGAGAGAAAGGGCGAATGAGGAACTGAAGATCATAAAAATCAATGACTGGAAAAAAGCAGAAGCCAAGTGCTTGATATTAATTTAAGAGGTGCGAACGAGATGGGACTCTGTTCACGAAATGTTGGAGCGTTTCCTCCTACTGTGCGAGCTCGCGTCGCGAGTTCTTGTCAAGATTACAAGAGAGCGAACCAGCAAGGAAAAACCTCCACCTATTATAACTCCAGATGAGGAGGAAATGGCTAGGGAAGTCAGAGATCTCCTGCAACCTGTCTGGCCAGTCACAAAACAAATATGTGCTGAAAAATCAGTTACATTAAGCAAAGCTCTCCCCTTATGTTCGCTTATGAAAAAGGTGAGATTGTATTGCATATACTTGCATATATTTAAATTTACTAAGTTTCATGTTAACTAATCATTGATAAATTTATATTTTTCAGAGCTTGAATGATTATGATGTTACCCATCCAGTTGCTGTCAATATCAAGCACAAGCTCCTTGCTGAATTGGAAAAAAGACTGTGCTTCATAGAGAAGTCACCCATGCATGCTAAGGCAACTGTCCTCGACCCGCGCTTCAAAAGGTTGCACTTCACAGAGACTGGCAATTTCTCGAAAGCTCTAAGAGCAATTGGTAAGAAATTTATCACACTACTATTCGAAAAACCTAATTGAAACAGATAGAAATATGGGTTTCGGGATAAAAACCGGTTTTCTTATCTTGTTAAATGAGATTTTTTTATAGGGACAATAAAGGGTTCCTGATTTGAACATTATTTGTTCTAATACCAATTCTGTTCTTTATATTAGATAATGAACTAAAAGCCAAAATATCCGATGCGGGACATGAAGAACTTTCAAGGGAAAGGCCGCAAATTCAGCCTTCTGAGAATGAAAACATGAAAGATATTTGGAAACGTCACGACGACATGCGGACGGAGCAGTTTCCTGAGGCGGACACTGATACTTCTGGAGGTCTGTCCATAGAACTCCGGCAGTATTTGCATCGGCCAACCGCCCCTCGCTACGTCAATCCAATCGAAGAATGGAACAACATCAAGCACACGTATCCTAATTTACATAAAGTAGCGCTTGATTACTTGCCTATTTTGGCAACTTCAGTGCCTTCCGAGAGGCTGTTTTCTAAAGCTGGGCAAATTGCTAACAAGCTCAGAAACAGGCTCTCAGGAAGGCACTTAAACCAACTGATATTTTTAGCTTCATTAGATCTAACAATGTGGAAGTAAATTTCCACATTCTTTTCTAATGTGGAAATAAATGTCCTCTTTCTCCTCTTCTTTCAGTTCCGTTCCTGTTCCTCGTCCGCATCCTGTTCCTCTTCCAGTTCCTCGTCATCCTCTTTCTCCCCTCATCCACAAGTTTTGTTCTAAGGTGGAATTAAAATTCTACATTTTATGTCAAGTGTGAAAATAAATTCCTACATTATTTTTTAGTGTAAAAATAAATTTCAACATTTTTTTCTAAGCCGGAAATGAATTTTTACATTCCTCTCGGTGGTCGAAATGAATTTCCACATTTGATTCTAGTGTGCAAATACATTTCGATCTTTGTTTCAATGTAAGTGCAATAATATCATATTCTAATGCTTTCTATTCTATGCGTTCAAAAGCAGCAGCTTTCCAAAATAAAAAAGCGTTTTTGTCAGTTTCGATTTGCTGACTGTTTTCAATTTTCGATTGTTATTATCTTGAAAAGGTATTTTTGTATAGATTTAAGGATGTTCCGCGGGTACATAAAACCTCAAAATTGAATAATTTATAGGATTTTATATCTAAAAATTTTAAATGTAATAACATTTTATTCGAATTTGTTCTACTGTCTACGTTCGAGAGCAGAAGCTTTGCGAAATAAAAGAGCGTTTTTGTCAGTTTCGATTTTCTGACAGGTTTCTATTTTTGATTGTTATTATCCTGAAAAGGAATTTCACATAGATTTAAGGATTTTCGAGGGGTATGTAAAACCTTAAAATGGAATATATGTTCAGATTTTCAATCTGTAATATGCGCAATATGTAATTATTTATTTTAAATGAGTTATTTGTAATTTTGTATCTTTTTCTGATTCGATAAAACTTGTAACTTTTATTCAATCTTTATCATTGACGGCTTATGTTCTTCAAGATTCCCTATAATTCTATTCGAGGAAATTGCATTAAAATGCAAGTTTGCAGAAGTAAAAGTTATAAGAAATGTTAACAATCTTGTTAAATAATAATTAGCTGACTTATTTATGATAAAACTCCTACGAATAGAATTTCAGATACAATATTTAGGGACAAAATAATTCATCATTGATAAAGATTGAATAAAAATAAAAATTTTCATGTAAAGCGGGCATTCAATAAAAATTCATATCAATTAAGTTACTGTTTATTCATTCTTTATCAAATAAATAATAATTTATATTAAAAATGAAATTCAATACCCATTAATCAGCATTTAGACTAAAAATAATGATGCGTTTTGGTTAGAATTAAGGGTTAATTTAAATTAGATTTCAAATTTTCGCGGGCTTTTTTGAACCGGTTCCAATGGCTCCACCGGTTCCCACAGTGGAACCGGTGCTGGATTCGGTTCCCGCGGTCGGTCCTACGGTTCCCGGCACCGTCCAGTTTTTCCAGCACCGGTCACTCAAACACCGGTGCTTTCTTTCGGTTCCGGAACCCTAATTGAGTGAGCTGAAGACGCCAGGTCCGAAATGACAAAACTTCTTATGGACAATGGATACTCGTTAGACAAAGCGTATAATGCGAACGAGACTGGAATTCGACACAAATTACTGCCACCCAAAACGTTTGCATTTGCGACGAAAAAATGCGCGTCTGGGTCAACAAAACTGCTCCTTGATCTTATTCAAGGGAACCCCCAGCCGTTGATGCACTTATTTAAAATAAAAGAATTTGCAAATCAATTGTGTACAAAAAATAATAACTATATTATATTATTTTAGAAAACATTTAAGTAAGTTTAAGAGATATTCACAACTTTGAAATCGATTCAAAAATAACTAAAACTTGTAAAGATTTTTTAAAGAATTTTTTTAAATTTCACAAATTAAAAAACATGTTGTATGGGTTCCTGGGTTCGGGTCTATTAAATGATAAACTTGTTCGAAACTCAACCTTATTTTTCTCTCGATCTTCATTTTTTAGGCACCTCCGCAGAGAAACATCATCAGCACTTCGGGGGCATCAACGCGTAAACAGCCAGGACGCCCTGGCTGTTTACGCTAAACAAAATTTCTGATTTAATTATTTATCTCGTGGCGGCCTATTGAAGAGTCTAAGAATGTAAGCACTTCCGACTCGCAGTTGAACCACAACATCTTGTATTGCCTGAATATGGCCTTGTTACTGAATCGGTACCCAGGAAACATTGGGTCGCCAGAACAGCTTTCAATTAAAATGCATAATATTGCGCAATATACTTAATAATATATTTAAATCTTATCACTTGCGCGATAAGAAAAAAAATTAAATCAATACAAATAAAATATTCGAATAAATTACTTCTTTATTATGATCAATTAGGCCTCTTTTGAGGTAACTAAGATACCATATATGATATGTAGACTAATAAAATACAAGAATTTTAATAATATACATTCTTAGCGAAGTTCTTGGTTAGCTTACAAATCAGTTTGCCTTATAACTGCAAAAAATGAGGGTCGTTTATCATCAGGTCTTTACCGCGATGGTCATCTTTAACTCAATTGGTGAATATAATACTAAGACATCTATAATTTTTTTAACTTTTTTAAGCTCTCCACGATTAACGATTTCTGGGTCGTAATATGTTTTCTATCCTCTCTAATTAAATAAAGCAGAATTTTCAAAATTAAATTAATTATAACATTTAATCGTTTAGTATGCCAAGGTTTTGTATAGTATTCTATCCAATTTAATGCACTGCGGACACTTATCAAATGCATTTTGAACATCACAAATCCCAAAATAATTTTTTTGTCTTTTCACAGAAATATCATCCTGCATGCCGCCCAAAACAATAGACCTTCTGGCTAATTTTGGAAGGGCTCATCAAAATGCTCATAATCAAGGTATGTATAGGTTAAATAAAAACTGATAACAGAAACAATAACTAATAAATACTTTTTTATTGATTCTTTTGAACTTTTAATTATCTCTTGATCCAGTACATAATTTAAATTAAATTTTATATATCAGCAATTTGATAAACGTTTCTATCGTATTCTGTCCATGTAGAAATCATGTACATTCTAAAAAATATATTTTTTATCAAATTTTATCAAACCTTATCAGTACAAGACTTGATTGAAATCCTCTAGATTCTTATCTTCAGCTTCTCTGGCTTCTAATTGCTTAAAAAGAAAACCTAAATAAATTTGGATTCTGATAAGATTAGTTCTAAAAAGATTAAACTTACTAACTGCCTTATTAAAAACAGGAAAGATATTATGATAAGTACGGCTGATAAACGTAATGTCATATATTTGATGGATAATAACTGGAAGGAAACTGCAAAATAGAAAGTTCTATCGGATTAATGCTTAGGCGACTTAGAAGTTTCTCAGTCCTTATATTGCTACACAGCACCTCATAATCTTCAGATTATTTTCTCTCTAAACAATCTTTCTGAACTCCTATGAGATCTCTAATGTCGGTCATATTATCTTAAGTAGTGATGCAAGGTTTAAAATCTAATTCCTCTTAGAAAACTGACTTTGAAATTCTGACTCATACACGTTATGTTGATGACTCATTTTTAATTATTCCATGTCATAATCTAGAATTTATACCACCGTGGAAAGTAATTCCATAAGAGACTGGGACGATGATCGTGGGGGCTAAAGAGTAGGCTTTGGACCCACTCCGTCGGCTTGCATGTTCGATTCCCGCCCCGCACTCTGGAAGAGCTTCGGTGGCCCATGTGGTGAACACTAGCCTAGCAAGAGAGTTGTTCACCTCCGGAGAGTCGTGGAACCGGTACCTCTAGAGAATAAGGTTCTCTAAGTACTTAAGGCTCTTGGTGGTTCGGAACCCACCTTAAACTGTAGGTCTCCCTCCCACCACCAAGTAAGTATGTAAGTTGCTGTGTAGATGAATAGGGAAGAAGGTGCAAGAAAAATGTAAACCATTAGGGGACAAATTAGAAGCTTCTTCCAAGTAATTCCATAAACTTTTTAAATCTTGAAATAATTCGAAATTCTAATAATATTATTCTGAGAAATTGGTACCGCAAAAAAGCCATATTCTGGAAAATTTCTATATTTTTTTAGACCACCTACTCCCAATAAGGCTAGTTTTCTTAAAAATCTATTTGATATGGATATTCTCTAATCTAATTATATTTTTCATATTAATAAGTGGAACATAGTTAGGAAGTATTTATTTCGTAATATCGCCCTAACTCTTTTGTTGATAAAACTATATTAATAGGTTATTAATTTCAAAAAGGATATCATATCTACGGATATGCGAATTTCTCGTCGGCCCAAAGAGTCGGCTCCACTTTGTAAAACTTTGTCCCACCTTGTTAGCCGAAGATCGTCCTAACTAGTGATATGATCACCCTGAGCCGAGATTTCTCCAGAATATTGACGCAACTAGAGGAACCAAGTTTGGGCCAGTGGGTTTAAACAAGTCGGCATAGACTTGAGCTACAAAGCAAGGACAACTTTCCTTTTCAATATAATTTTAACACCCACTATTGCTATATTCTAAAGATATAACAAAAAATCAAATTTCTCACGCTACGGGATGAAGTCATGTGAATCGTCAGCTCTTCTTAACTTTCTTGCAAAAATTCTAGCGTGCCTCGTGCAGACCTCGTGTGTTGTTGGGAAGTTTTTAATTAAAAATGACCCCAAAACCCTACATTTGGACTGAAGATGTGGAATTCATCCTCACGAACGAAATCAATAGTAACGGCAATCGTGGGGGAAACCGATTCGCCGTGTGCACGAACCGGACCGTCAAACGCAACCGTAATCGAAACCGGAACCGGTGGTCTGAAGAACTATTCATAAACATGATAAATATAGTCAATAAAGAAATGATAAACTTAGCTTATTAGACCATTGTAATGCGATTTATAGAACTACTTTTTATTGCGTTATGACTTGTGTTGGCCCAATTAGTCGTCCACTTTGAATAACGTTAACTGAACATAGAGACAATATCAGTATTTAACACAAAAACGTTCAGGTGATCCGAATGTCATGATGTGGGATTATATTGAGGTTTTACATGAGCAAACCAACTATCATAAACTTTATTTTTCTAAACCCATTTGCTCTTAAAAAGGATCGAATTAAAGGCCTGAAACTTCTTTCAGATTTGCATTTTTGCAAACGAATTTTTAGACTTGTTTTAGCCCTCTTAGTAATATTTTTATAGGGTATGTTTTCAAAAATGTTATATTAATTTATTTTTACTTTATCCCTATTCTAATTCTAATATGTGCGTCTCTGATTTTTCCGAGACTCCACACTCAATCTGATAAATTTGTCAGTGATATTGTATCTAAAATGGAGGTATATTATTCGCATCATTAGCACATGAAAAGTTATGATTCTTAGTTTCTAAAAAATTCCCAAATATTGGATAACTTTTATTGCTTGCTATTAAGTACTTTGAAATTGGTTTTTTGTAAAACGTTTCATGTCTTTATTTTTATGATTATTTCACATCGTACTATAAACATAACCTCACAATATAAACCCCTGATTATAACCATACAGGTGCCGGACCATCTTCTTCTTCTGATAGACAACATCTTCCGGCCAGTTCTCTTCCTGCTTCCAGTTCAAGATCCCGCTCTCCTCCAGCCGTGTATAGAACTCCACCTAACAGGCTTCCTTTTTCTAACGTACATGGCTATGAACTTGATCAACTTGAATTTATTCGGCTTATTTCATATAAAAATCCACAACGGCAATTCGAACTTCGAAGATTCACTTTTCCTCCCAATAAACCACTTGAATTGCTCGAAGGATTGAATAAGTATAGGTCTATACCAACCCAAGAACAAATTGTATTATCAACATTCGATGGGGACGCGTTTGCAATATTGTACAGCAATGTTACTCTTGCTGGAATATACACATACTATACTAACTTTTACAGTAAAGTACGGGCAAAAATCAACATGATCAATGGCAACGTTACCCCCTTGACAGCAGATGAAATCAAGGAAACTTCAGTAGGCCCCCATCGCCAACTCTTATATGCCTATAGAGCAGAGCATGTAAACCAAAGTCATGGGTGAGTTACATTGAAAAAACAAATCACCGTTAAATCACATCTTTAGTTAATTTTATAGTTAAAACAACGAGAAATATATACTACGCTTATGTCTGTCAACAGTCATGGGTATCACTATAGTAACTTTTTAAAATAAAACTATTACTTTAGTCACTTTTTTAATGAATTCAAACAGACAACTCAAGAAATTCCCAATATTCTTGAATTAATATTAATTGAACTCAGAATTCTTTTCAACTCAAATCAATACACTTTAAATCGCATAGACCGGGATTTCGGTCCAATAGACCGGAATACCAGTCCAATCAATTGTAAAAAAATGCCGGTCCCTTGGATAGGAATTTTTCGTCCAAGTCAAGAATCTTCCAGGTCCAATCTTGGACCCGAGCTAATGTTCCTAGCTTGGACTGACCTGATTACAATCGAATTTTGAGGCTATTTTCTACGGATTCCGGATTCCAGTCCCGTTTTTAGTAGATTCCAGACCCGTTTGGACTGTTCAAGAGCATCAGTCTAAGCATTGAAACAACCACCGCTTTGCCGGTCCATTGGGCCGGAAAGTCAGTACTTTGGACCGGAATCGCAGGTTCTACCATTGATTGGACCGGAATTGCTTGGGCCGAGATTTCATGAGAATCTGAGCAGAATAAAATTCCAAAAATATAAGAAAATATGTGTGTTGCAGGTGAAGGTTTTGTCCATACTGCTCCAGAGTTTCCAAAGTCTCAGGTTATTAGCGATTACTTCCTGACGAATGAAAGGTGAAATTGTGTCATAATCATATCATCATTTCCGAGTGCTAAATTTTGAATATTTCTAAGTCACTAAAAATAAATTATGAAAATTATTTTGAATAATATATGGCTTCTTTGGTCCTTTCTGTGCACAATGGTAACATTTAGAGCAAAAATAATCGTTTGTTCATAAGTTGTTAACAAATGATTATTTTGCTCTAAATTTTACCATTGTGCACAGAAAGGATCGAAGGAACCATATATTTTTTAAATAATTTTCATAATTTATTTTCAGTGACTTAGAAACATTTAAAGTTAAGTATTCGGAAATGAGCATATGATTATGGCAGTATTTCACCTTTCATTCGCCAGGAAGTAATCGCTAATAACCTGAGAATTTTGAAACTCCATATCAGGATTGCCAAAACCTTCACCTGGAACACACATATTTGTATCATATTTTTAGAATTTCCTCTGCTGAGATTCTCATGAAAATATATACAAAAATCGAGGTGCCTATATTTTTTGGACAGATAGTACATATAACAAGTTTATACCGCTGAAACCGTTGGAAATAACACATGAATAGCTTTAATTTGTCATTTAGTTTTCAACTTTTATTTAACTGTTATGCAACTAACTTATAAAATTTCTGAAATATCAGTTAACAGGTTTCGACCGTGGACCCTTCAAATATTTGTACAGTTTCTGTTATCGAAAAGTGAATATACAAAAAATTACTTTTAAAGCAAAAAATCACATTTAACCTTATAAAAATTCAGAAACATTCATGCCCAGTTAATGACGCCCCTATCATGGTGTTCCTCATGGTGGTCCATTTTCTTCTTTTTTTTCTAACAATCAGCATTCTTCTCCCAGGTCCCTTCCTCCTGCCCAGACACCACTTGGTTCCAAGTCTAGTCATTCTTCTAAGCAAATATCTCTACCTACCAGGCTTCCTTCTTCTGACGGATCTGGATATGAACTTGACCAGCTTCAGTTTATTCGACTTATTCCAATAAAGAATTCGAACCAGATATTCGAACTACAAAGATACACTTTTCCTGCGGATAAATTAATTCTAGTTCTCGAAGAAAAGAATCACTATGGACCTATACCAGCCCAAGAATTACTTGTATTATCAACCGTTTATGGCGACGTCTTTGCAATATTGGAGAGTAGTAATTATCTCGCTGGAATATATACCTATGATTCTGGTACTGGCGCCAAAGGACGGGTAAAAATAAATATACGAAGCGGAACGGTTACCCAATTAACAAAAAATGAAAGGGGGTAAGTTCCAGTAGGCCGCCATCGCCCGATCTTTTATAATTTTAAAATACAACATGTTCACCACAATCCTCCATGTTATCCATTCAATTAGAAGAAGTGTTAGAAAAAAAACTTTTACGCGCTCGCACGTATTTACGCCTCGCACTTCTGATTTTTATACGTAATTAAATTTATAAAATATAAATATAATAATAATTAATAAATTGATAAAATGGCTCAAAGCTCTGTAGGTAAACTTACGAGTAATATTGAAGAATGGTTTAAATCATTGTTTTAGGATTTTTTAAAAGCTATCATTTCTCCTTAAGATTTTTTTCCCTATTTGGCGTCGTATGGTTCGAAATTAGATGTTGTGGTATCAAATTTCGTACAATGCTTATAATTTCTCAATCATAAATTGTGGGAATGCAATAAATCAGAACAAATTTGTATCTTCTTTTAAGGTGAATAACTTGTGTTTAACAATTTGTGTTCGAGCCCTTCGTCGTTTTTCCACAAATTTCTCATTTTTATTTTTAATGTAATTTTTTGGCTAAAAACCAAAAGTACGCGTCCTATCAAATTTGATTCCCAAAATTTCTGTAATGATGGTTTAGGTGCACAATTTTTGTGAAATATGTATTTTTTCCTTAACTTACGTCGTTTTACACCAACTTTTATATTTTTCAATGTTATTTTTCACAAATAAAACCAAAACTACGTGCCCTATCTAGAAATAATTCTTAAGAAATTTTTAGATCTTTCTTGCTATCAAAATTTTCATTATTTTTTGTGTAATCAAAATTTGAATTTTCGGGTTCTTGAAATTTAGATTTTTGGTTAATTTTGTTATTTTTATAAACGCTGTAACTCTGATAATTGTCTTTTCACCAGAAAAAGTCATGAGGCTACATTGTTTGGATTTCTGAGTACTAACAGATGTCTCACGCGCACCAAGGCGCGCGAGCTAATTTTTAATTTAATACCATTATTCTTCACTCTAAAAAAAATTATATTTATAGTGAAATTAAGTTTCTTTCAGAATGCATCCTTTGAACATTTTTACATGTCAGAGTTACTACAATTCAAAAGCAGTGTCAGAAGTTAAGATAAAGCAGCTAGGGGCCATCGAAATGAAATACTTTAATAGTTAAAGGATTTTTTTATTTAAATGAAATCGCTCATCAGCATTTATTCCATTGCTAGATAAAAGAAATCTGCTTAATTTCAAAGGATGCATTATAAAAGAAACGCACTTTTAATATCAACAGAATTTTTTTTAGAGTGAAGAATATTGGTATTAAATTAAAAATTAGCTCATCAGAATTGTTAACTATAATTTGATATAATACTACTTACTATATAGCTTAGTAGTAACTATACATATAAAACGACAATCCTTTAACTGTTAAAGAATTTCCTCTCATGCCAATTTTGAATATAAAATCCGTTAATAGTGAAAGGAATCATTGACATTCAATAGACTGTTTTTAGAGTGTTATACTGGATTGGTTGTACATTAGGGTGCACAGTGGGGCGAAATGAAAAAACGATGTTCAAAATAACCTGTAGGTCCCAATTCTTAATCGATTTTCAATT
>JAWWLR010000158.1:70245164-70256584 GCA_035041075.1 Acraspis erinacei | reverse complement strand
TCAGCAACCTGGGTCGGAGCAGTGTTGCGGAGCTACCATATGACTTAAATAAGTAATACGATAGTTCCAGATCAATCGAAAAATTATATAACCCCTTCCTCACACTAATCCCCTCCCCGCCGAGTAATAACTCGGGATAATTTGTATTCGACCTAAAAATAAAATAAACATAAATAATATTAATTCAGTAATATAGATTAAAAAAATTATCAATTCCATATCAAATAATGCAGAAAGTTCCAGCTTAGTGTTCCGAATAATTTGACATTTGGATATATAATTCTAGAGTTGATATAAAGGAACAGGAATTTTACGAATTTCCCAAAAATTGCATTTATACAACCATTTGAAGATTACCTCAGAATTCTATGAAAATTGCAGCATTTTTTCAAAATGCTTAATATTTCTAATAAGTATAGATATTTTGGTTTTTCTTTCTTATTGGACGTGGCAGATTGAGAGTTCTTAAATTCTGAAGATTTATTTTGAGATAATGCTCTTAAGAATATGTTCAGCATATAGGTTAGAACAGAGTATTTAAGATAATTTAAAACATTTATTGTATATATAACATAATTAATACATAAATTTGTTACAAAAATACACTTAAGTGAAGTGAATTAAACTTCTTTTAAATTGCATACTGTTGCGTGCTCAAAATATTTTAGCAGGAACACACATCTACTTTAAAAATGTATAAAGATTTCTTAAATCTTAATTAAAAATATTGCTAAATGCTCATAAAATTCTAAAAGAAAATAAATCTCCAGAAGATTCTCATTAAAACTTTTCTTTTTAAAAGTTACATAATGGCGACTGTTTTGATATCGAAAAAAGGCTCACTTCATGATCTCCTTGATTTCTTGAGGTTTTATTTATTTAATAAAATTCTTGAAAATGGATTTTCTCAAAAACTCCACTCTATAACACAACTTACCGTCAATTACTAATATATATAGTATATACGAGTACATAAGTCAAATAGCATCTCCCTCACAGAGTCTTGATCTAATCATTTATAATTTTGCACTAATCATCCTTTTGTTTTTACCTTGAAAATATTCTTTCATTTTTTACGGAGTTACTTTCCACTTTACATTTTAATTTAACTGCAGTAAAGATAATGAAAGGTCAAAAAATTGCCGGATTTCGAACTACTAAATAGTGATTTTTTTTAGTAAATCTATTTTCCAGAATTTTAGATCGATTGAGTTACGAAAAGTATCTGCGTGAAAACTAAAAATGTTTTGAGGACAGTTAAACAAAAGAATAATCAGTAAAGATTATTTTTTTATCAGATCAAGAATACAAGGCACATCTCGTAAGATTTATTTTCTAATTGAGTGTTAGCTGGTGCGATAGTAATTTTCGGAAAAAATCATAAATTTGGTGTATTCTGAAATAAGAAGTAATGTTTTACCAGAAACGAAACTCATATTAACACATATATTACCTATATTACCTATAACACATATATTACCTTCTTTCTCTCTAAAAATGAATTTTAATCTATTTTATAAAATTTTACTAGCTCTGGTAGTCTTCAAATGATTGTAAAAAATAAACAACAACATTTTGGTCAATCGGTGGATGACATATCTGAATAATAAACCATGTTGACACTATGACCTAGACTTTTTTTAAATTTCGAATAATTTGAAATGGGATCGTTCATATATAAATGAGCTGATAATAATATAATGTTAATTAAATATTTTCATGCAGAAGGCGGTCGTCCTTGGGTTGCTCCGCGTCCTCAGGGTGCACGAGACTTTTGCCGGATCGTCGTATTGATTCCGTCACAGACTGTAACGATTTCGCTGGGATCGGGTGCAATTTTTCAGATTAGCACCCGATCCCGGTGAAATCCTGCGGTTGTCCTTATTACAAACTTTTAATTATATGTATATGTATATTATTTTTGTGACTGAATATTTATGATTATAACAAGGTAATTACAAATTCGGAAGGTTCGGTTCATATAATGTAGTTCTCTTAAATTAAGTCCAGCAAATATCATTCGCAGGGTCGCATTAACAGTGCCCGTAATTACGACAAAATAATGTGTTGGTCTCTGCATGTGCAGAAACGAGCGACCGTGTTCTTGTGAAGAAACATGAGCACGGTTTCTCGCGCAATACGCACGGTAATTCGGCGGCAAGAAAACTCCCACCGCAACAAAACGCGTTAGGTCAAAGTGCACAATTCGCATCAATTTAATTACACAATGTTGCATCGAAAATGCCCTCTCTTGTCCTGGATTTCGCGAATTACTAAATTCATGGGAAATTAGGTTAATGTATTGTAATCACCACCCCTGCAAATTATCTGATATTTTTATTTTTAAAGTAATATTATTATATTTAAATGATCAAAATGATCCACTTTTCCGGACCCAAAATTAATTTCTGTACCCAAAATTAATTTCTGCACAACTTTATTTATATTTGTTGAATGGCAGTTGTTATACCTTTTATTTAATGCCGAAATTTATTCATTAAGGGCACAGAAAAAAACGAAAGATAAAGTTTACATGGATTCCAGGTGAAAGATTCACCACAACAAAAATTAACCTTGCCACATGAACTTTACAATTACAATTACGATGCCAGCGCTATCTATCGTCGTATAACTCCATTAAACTGGAGAGCAATGGGGATTCCCATCTGTCAGTTGCTTTTTGCGACTTTTGATAAATATTATTTTTTTCCAGTTTTCTGTCACTGATTCTACATGTTTTACCGAAATTTGCTCACTTCAGCCTGACCGCAGCAGTAGATAAAATAAAAAAAATGCAAGAAAGTTTAAATTTTCTTTTTTCTGTGTTGTTTTAAATTGGTGGTCCCGATTTATACCTTGAATTCACGCATACGTTGCCATTTTCCCATCATCATAAGTCAGTTTTATAGGATTTGGCTTTTTATTTTTAGACAAGTAATAAGTAAATCATAAGGAGCATCATATGTTAAACAATCTATTGCGTCTTTTTAAGTATATTTTTCGGAAATTAAAGATATATTTCTAAATGGAAACTAAGCGCCTTTTTGTTTAAATTAAGGATAATATTTATTATTTGTTCACAACTAAAAAACCAAAGAAATGCTGAAATGCTGTAAAATTGAATTAATTACGAACACACTCTAAGTAAAAAGTAGATAAAAAGATAAAAATTCAGAAAAAATCGCAACTTTTTAACATCATTCAAATATACTATTATTAAAATGATAATAAATTATAAAGCCAATTATTTTAGATAACTTAAAATAATAACTACCCGATTCTAACTGGAATGTTGCAAATCAAACGAAAAATTTGGGAAAAACATCGACTTTCTAACTCTATTCTAAGCGAAAATTTCTAAAAATAGAATAAAAAGTTTAAGCAATTCATGCATACATCTACTTATAAGTAGAAATTGGTATTTTGTGAATTATAATAAATTTATTTTAAAATACCAACAAAAGGATCATAATTAGCATCAAAAACTTTCAAAACGGAAATTTTCACTATGGAGGTTTTTTTTAAGACCATATAAAATTTCATAGGACTTGTGGAACCTTCAGAAATAATTTTTTTCAACAACCAAAAACGCATTTATTTTCTTACGGATTTAAGCAAATTTTGGGGTGATATGCATGCAAATTAGAAAAGAAATTTCGACTAACATAATGTACATATGTGGGCGTCTGAATGAAAAGGGCCCTTAATGCCAGTTCTGATTGAGGAGATATTCGTGTTTTTCTAAGTGGACATCAACATTATTATTTTTGATTTTGAGTGGGGGATACTACTGCGACCTATAGTGTGTTAATTGGGAGTATATTTATATCCAGACAGTAACCGGAAGTAGGTTTATTTCACGTTTGAAGTAAAAAAAACATAACACGTGTGCTTATGGCAATCGCCAAGTGGAGATGCATTTTTCTCAAAAAACGGTTATTCAAACTCCAACTTAAAAAATGCGCCGATGACTCACTTTTCAACTTAGAGGGTTCATTATGGATCTTAAATATCGGAAATTATTCGGCTATACTGCCGTGAAAATTAAAAAGATAGCCCAAAGAACTCTTAATATAGCAAAAATTTTGAATAATTTACAAACGCTATTTGGGTAAAATAATGTGCTTTTTCATATTTTGCAATAAAAAATTGATGTTTTAAACCATTTATATTAGAAAATGGACTTGCGATGTTTTTCTAGTGGTGGAAAGTCAAAAATACAAGTCAAAAAGAACACAAAGTCACTTGCGAACGACGCCTTTGTCGAAGAGCTCGAGCGCAGCCTCGAAATGCAACAAAAAACATACGTAAGGGACACTGTGTATTCAGTGGCTGCTTGAACAAACCCAAACGATCATCGCTAATGTATAGCCGAATTTAGCCGATTCTTTTTTCCCGTGGATTTCCGATCATAAGAGTTCCAGCTAATTCACAAGTCTAAAACATACGTAAGGGCAAGCGATTCTTGTCGTTTGTAAGTTCGCTCGGCACTCGGTGACCTTTAAAACGCAAAAAAGACACAAAAGTCTTTAGGTTCTTTTTCACGTGTATGCTGATGACGTATTCATGTCTTGTACAACTTCTTTCGCCTTATAATCGCTCCATTTTTATTCGAAATGTCACGAAAATTACGATGCTAGCGCTATCTATCGTCGTATAACTCCATTAAACTTGAGAGCAATGGGGATTCCCATCTGTCAGTTTCTTTTTGCGATTTTTCATAAATATTATTAAATAAGTTCTAATTCGTCTACATTAGTGTAATTTATTTCGGTGGAGATATATCAGTAAGAACCGACTTTTTTTCTTGTTTTCTGTTAGTCATTATACATGTTTTACCGAAATTTGCTCACTTCAGCGTGACCGCAGCAGTAGATGAAATAAAAATTATTCTCCTAACCTGAGTGAAACTTTCGCCGAAATATATTTAATTTTTAACCTTGCAAGAGTAACTTGCAAGAAATTTTAACTTTTCTTTTTTCTGTGTTGTTTTAAATTGGGTGCCCCGATTTATACCTTTAATTCACGCATACTTTGCCGTTTTCCCATTGCTGCTAAGGAAGCCATATCAGACGACAGCTTTTATTCCATCATAGGATAAACTTTCGCCAAGTAGCATGTAAAGTTTAACAGCGGGAAATTTTACATGCAACAAAATTTAACTTTAGTTTTTTCTGTGATAGTAGAGAGTTATATTTTGACTCAAGCGGCTTGGAAAATTTCAACAAATGCAATCGACTAATATTTGGGAATGAACATTTTGAAACCTATTAATTAATTAAAAATAATCCGGGAAGACAGATGAATGGTAGTGTGGGTGTGGGGACACAGCGGGACATAGCTGAAGTGTCTACTCTTTTCAGAACTTGATGAATGAGCAGACCCCCCGCCCTGCCCTAAGAAAACTTTGATTATGGTACCCCATATTCACAGTATATAGTTTCATCATACTCGCACTACAATTTATGGGTCTTCCAGGATTATTTGTACTTGGTTAATAGGGTTTAAAATGCAATTTTCCAAGAAATTTAAGCAAATTTGTTTACACGCATCTATAATCAAAATATCGAAAACACCACGGTTTTCATCTTTTCGTGAACACAGAAAATCGCGTTCAATTGAGTTGCAACAACTTTGAGCCACACTGATTCATATTGAGAATCTAGGTGAAATTCATCCTTTTTAAGACTATTTTTTCTTATTTAGAGCAACGTGAAGAGTTCTCTTCAAACTGTCAGTCACCTGTCAAGATGATGTTGTCGGGCGTTATTAGAGTGAAATACGTAGATGTTGATAAGCAGGTAATTTATATTAATAATTAACTAACTTTTAATATACTCCCATTTACCAGTGAGTATTAGTGTCTTGAAATAAAAATTGTACTTAGCGTAGTATAATTTACAAATCTTAGGTTAGTCGAAATCAACAGGACATTTAAAACACCAAAGCCGGGATATGAACACTAAGTCGTGACCGTCTGCATCGAAGTTAATGCATGGGCGTTCGAAGATATTTCCTCTACATTTTCGGACTTCAACGAAGTGAAGTTGGCTGATCGTTGAAGTGAAAATACCTAATTGTGTATGTAGACGGTCATGACTTTTTCTATACATCCCGGCTGTAGTTCAAATGGCGACGGCCATGACTAATCTAAGATTTGGAAGTTCCTTTAGGAAGTTATAATTTTATTCCAAGTGACTAGCAAGCACTGTTAAATGAAAGAAAGTTGAGCATTGGTTAAATATTATATCGATTACTTTGCTTATTAAACATTATTTAGTCTAATATCGCAAAGAGAATAATTTCTTTGACAGGCGTTTTTTTACGAGTAAATAACCAAAATGTGCAGCTGTTTTACAGAGCCCTTTGTAACGTGAACGAATAGTAATGTCGGTCAGTTTTAAGTGAATCAGTGGATTTTCCAGGATGCAGTGAATTATTATTTTAAAAAATGGATGAAGAACTGATTTCCCTTTCAAAAAATTTGGAACTATGCATTTATGTGCAGTCGTTCGGAAAGAAGTAAAGTTTTGGATTGTATATTTCCTTACACATGTGGTGTACAAATTGTATGTTTTCACCATTGTTATAATGTTCGTTCCTCTATACCCTTATAAAAATACTCGCATGCATTTCTACTTTATTTTTATTGTCTTTGTTTTTCAAAGAACAATGCATTAAGTATCGAAAAATTAAAAAGAATGGCAAAAATTCCGCTTTTATTAACCTAAATTATAGAACCGGTTGGTGATTTGGCCGTTTTGTTAGAATAATAATGGATTCCGCAAGTTAAAAAAAAAACTTTCGTTACCACGAAATTCGCTGCGTAATCGGAAATTGGGTTACGGCGAATTTTAATAGATTATGGCCAATTTTCGCATAATAAATAAACAATCTAACAAGATAGCGTATACGAATCTAGTAAATTTTTCCAGGCTCCAAAGTTCTAGTCTGGAAGATCTTTTTTCCAGCAAATTTTGCGGTCAAATTATTTATAGTATTATATTATAATATATCGATGGTATTATAGTATTAATATCATTCGTATTTAGTAATAATTGTATTATTACTAAATAATAATACTCTTTAAGAGGAATACTTTTCATACCATATTGTAGAGGAAAAGCTACATCAAAATAAGGGTAATCCTCTTCAACAAAGAATATTTTTTTCTCAGTGTATCTGAACCATCAAAACCCCCCATGTCCCTCCCCCCCATATTCTTGAGACAGTGGGAATTTCAAAACAGAATGCAAATAAAGGTTACCCCAGAAAATTGTAGCAGCCGGCTCAGACGTCGGTAATTGTGGTCGAGAAAAAGCGATGCATGGCGTATTAGCACGAGTCGGCGTCGAAAGAAAAGTACCTTATACTCATACTTTGGGCCGTCATGCGTCGTGGCAATTGAATTAAAATTTGAATCGTCGAAGCCACGAGTTCAGTAAATGAAAGAGTGGCGGTTGGACTCGAGGAAGCCCAAGATGGAAGCATGAGTTCCTTAGAAAGGCTTTCTATAAGGGGGTAGTCACCCCTTTCTTCATCATCCGTCTCTCTCTCTCTCTCTCTCTCACGCACACTGAATCTCTCTCTTTCTCGCTCTCACCCTTGTTCGTTTCTTCGTACACCGAGTCTCACTCGCTTTAAAGTGCGATGGCCGCTGAAGGACAATGGAAACTCGAGCTTTTCAAGTCGAACTTGGAACTGAGTTAAGAGTTCTAGAGTACGCAATGCGAATGCCACTCTGCCGCCCACTTTGACACGTTCACGTTCCAACTGCGGGCACCCTTGCCCGTGTTATAGGTTTTCATGAGGAGATTTGTCCTACGTTTCTGACGAACTCGTCTTTGAAGCGTGTCGTTGCACGATTGGCTCAAAAAGATTTCGTTTCAAGTCAGAAACAGGGGATGGCGATGGGATGGTGAAGAACCGCTTTCTGTGTCTGCCTTGCCGCACCGCTTGGGAACTGACAGGCGAATGTTTCGAATTATTCGAAGAATCAAACACCGTCCAAGAGTACAAGACATTCTTTGATTGTTTCAAATATCCTGCATTCTTATTCGTGGAATTTTCTTTGTATTCAGGAGATACCGTACTGGTAGTGGCTTTCAAATATAAAACTACATGCCTCGGTCTTTAGCTTTCCTCAAAGCGAGAAAGACGATTATCTGGTTCTGGATGAACCTATCCAAAATTTCTAGATTAATTAAAAATCTAAACTTGAATAAATTCAGTTGTATTTGATATTATATTCGTTACTTTGTACATTCTTTTTCATCTTTCTAAGCCAGAAAAAGGGCATTGTGGGCTTTAGGTAGCTCTAGAAAGTTCATAGAATTGAAAAGAGAGCTGGAGATGAGTTGCATTGAAGATAAAAGTTTTTTTGAAGTATTCGCGATGAAAGTGGTGGTTATCGTAATGAAGTTTTTGATTCAGCGATTCCCAGGGGTTCATGTAAACACCAGGAAACATAATCGTTTCTTGACCAGGGTGAGGAACTCGTTATCTCTCCCCTATTTAAATAGCATCCTTCGCCTCTTTAGTAGTCGGCACATGATAACGATTTCTTGAAAAGCCCCAAGAGTCTGCGGCATGAAAGGCCGGCGAGTATGCGATCTCTCTTAGGGTACATTTTAACGCAAACTCCCCTTTAGTCCTTTCAGTTTTTCATGTCTATTTTTGCCTCTATGTGCCAGAGTGTAAATACGGATATACATATGGTATGTGTGAGTCAGGTGGGCCGGACAGTGTTTGGGAAATTGTAAATTCTCGGTCGTTTTGTTTCCGTAAAGATGTAATGTGATCGCACACTCCATGGGCAACCAATTGGACGTTATTAGAAAGAGATCCGATTAATGAATCGTAAATTCTAGAAGCTCAATTTGTGACATGCGGATTCATCGAATTTGAATCCGGATCAACGGAAACATTTATGATGCGAGATTGATAAAGAAAATATGGTATTTAACATGCGTTCCCGCTTACAGAAACATTCTAATTAAACAGAATGCACATCTGATTTCGGACTGGAATCCCAAGACCGAGTTACTGGGAGGCATCGATTACAGAGCCAATCTACGTTACCCTCTACGAGATCGTTAAGCTATTTACGTTTTATTTGGAGCCTTCTCCATGTCGCTTAACATTTCTATGCGAAGAAGCAGAAACCATCTCAGGGTAAATGGTGCGGAATCTCAAATAATTTGCAATTCCTTATTTTGAAAGAATCTCTTAAACTTTAATCCAATTACTGAAAATTCTACAGGGCTAACCCCAACATTGTTTCATCAAGATTTACTCATTAATTGTTTTATAAGTATTCTTCGCAGACTAATAGTAAGAACAATAACAAAAATCGCCTACCTATAAAAACTTAAAATTATGACAAAAATTTTTTCTTTACTTTCAATAACATTCCACCATGTACGGAGGGAGATAGAAGGGATAGGGGTGATGAGTTTTCAGGAGACACGAAGATGCACAAGGGAATGGACAAGATAAATGGAAGGGAGATAGAGGGCCGAAAGGATATAGAGCTAAGGTGACTGTAGAAGAAAAATTGTTCCCGATCTATTCATAGTCTCATAAGGTACTAAAAGTTCTAAAATTTTATATTTTCATTCAGCCAGTCGTATCAATTATTTCATAGATATATCAATCAGTATCAATTACTTCATAGATATAGATTTTCTATATATACTTTATTTCTTGTCATTATCTGATACCCCTATTTTCTTCCATTTGGTGTAAGAATAATTTTGCAATTACCCTGGAGCCGCGGTGTTGGGAGGGCTTCGGACATGACTTGCAATGGCCTTGGCTTAAATTGAAGCATAACAATTTGAAGCAAAATATACAACCAACTGCTGCCCCTTAAAAGCGAAAAAAGAATCCTTTATAAAGGGTTGAAAATTTATAATGTGCTTCTTCTATAAGGCTAAGATATTTTTGGTTTTGAATAACTAACAATGACCCTAAATTAAATAAGTGTGTAACAGTGAGAGAAAAGGACATTTAAACTTTTCGAAACTACCCTTTAGAACCATATTTTGCTTCTTTCACAGTTCTTCATATAATTTTTCAAAATTGAAGTTCTAGGATTACATCAGAAATATTGCTTTAATATTTTACATTATTTTTTTTTAAACCGCCCTTGATAATAAAAAATGGTTAAATACCTTCATTTGGTGAAAGTGTGTAACTGTTTTACTAGCATATAACAAAATAAGTCTGGGACTTAATAAAAATAATATCACCTTGTACAAACTAACACAAACTAGAATACTCTCCTTAGAAGCCAAAAACCCTCAGTACAGGTGGATAGTTCATTTTATTTTCATTTTAGTAACATTTTAATGATTTTACTTTTAAACTGAAAGGTAAAAGAGCTTGTAACTCATTTTCGTCTTTATTACAAAATGGGTTGTTTTAATTAAAAAAAAACAGAATGTCTGCGTAAAACCTCCATAAGGGGTGCTTTTATAATTTTTGTAAGTAATTCTATGCAATAGAGCGTTGACCCGTGGAGGTGGAAAGGGACCTCTATGACTGGTCACAGAAATAATGCTGGTCTAAACAATACCCGTTTCCAACGTCTCGTGGGGGGCGGAAAGGTAGCCCTACTGTTGGTCACAGAAATAATATTTGTCAAACTTCTATCCCATTCCAACGTCTCTTGGGGGGCGGGAAGTCCCCCCGGTGACTGGTCCAAGAAGTAATATATTATATTTATTATGCACAATTCTTTTAATTTAGATGAAATAACGATATTTGCCTAGACGATCGCTACCATAAGCGTTTCTTGATATATTTTATTTTTCAATATCTACAAACATAAAATTTGGTTAGGAAACTTTATTGAACTTTTAAGTATAATTGGGATATATGGACCAAAAGGAGAATGTTCAACATTATTGTAATAATTTGTGTCTTGCGCAATGTTAAAGCATAAATGACAGTTCAGTAAACTTTAATAACACAGATTAAATTTTCTAAATATACAGTAAAGATTTTCAAAAGTAATCATTAATGCACGTGGTGTAATTACTGAAAACGATTCTATCACTGATTCCGGAAAAATTTTATAAAGTTTAATTCTTGTTAAGTAATGTTTGCAAATGTAAAGTAAAGCAAACTTTAAATTTTGCAATTACAATAATTCCCTCAAAATCGGTTAAAGAATGATAAATTTCGGTTATTCTTGCTAGGTAAAAAAAGTATTATTTACTTAAAGGTTTGGACAAGTTTTAAATGGATTCTAGAGAAAAATTAATTTTGGTTATGTTATAATCTCCTGCATATTTTATGAAAGTTTGTCCACTGTGAGCGAGCTTTTCATTTTTGCTACGTTAGACTTTATTCGACAGTTTGGTAAACCGATAGTCACGCAGTATCTTCCATCACCTCCCTAATCTTTCAGGATC
>JAWWLR010000158.1:70096259-70107998 GCA_035041075.1 Acraspis erinacei | reverse complement strand
TACTGCAGCATAAATTAGCACTAAATAAGCACTAAATTATGGCATAGTGCCCATATCGATATGACAATGTTGTAGTGCTAGCTTCCGGGACCTTCTTTATTCAATTGATTGTCCGAGCTCATAGAACGCATGGGTCGATCGGCGGTATTACAAAAACTATTCGGTTGAGACCGAATGGGCAATTTTACTGTCACTGTGAAACACTTTCTATTAGTGGAGCGTGTTCTCCCTGCAGAAAACTCGGCGGGCAACAAGTCGCAAAAGTTATACGAAGGAGCATCTCCAACTGAAATGCTCAAGGATGTTTGAAAAACTTATTGGTTAATGGATGAGCGACCAATCTTACAACTCCGTACAATATCCACCTTTTCCACGAAACGGTATGTTCCTTTTCGAACTAGCTTGGTAACAAATGCTCAAACATGATCGGATTCGTTCCTATTTCTACAATACTTTTCTTACTTTTCATATTCTTACAAACTTTCGGAATATCTGCCGTTATAAAAAGGGATATAAATCAGGTTGACTAGTGAAACGAAAGAAACAAATTCCCGGTCGTGTAACGGTTAGTGAAAATTTGTTCTGTTCATTAAAATTTAACGCTTGCACTGTAAAAGGAGGTCAATAAGACCCGAGGTTTTTTTTTTTTTGTTAAAGTGATCGAAAAAATCTAACAAAATTTATACGCTAGAATTAAATCTTGTGCTTTATGAATCAGTCGAAAAGTTACAGGTTAACAAATTTTTTTAAACCAATAATTGCATATAAACGTCGGAGTAACTGACGTAAGTAAATTTCGTCTGCTTCAAATCGACCACCGTTTACAATGCGAGGGTTAAAAATTCAAGCTTATAGAGCTAAACATTTTATAATTGCAGTAACCAGCACTTCAAATTAAATCAATCGAAGTGAATCTCTTTTGAATCCAAAAAATCTAAGATAAAAACTGTAAAATATTCAAAATTCTGCAATTTTGAGTTTAATATTTCGCCCGCGCTTAGAAGAACGAACGCGTAAATTATATCGCTGTGAAAAAACACTTCTTATCATAACGCCAAGAAAATACTCAGCTCTAAAAAATGCGATTAACAAAAATATATCTCAGTAAACACTGTAAAAAATACATATTGCTAAACGCTGTGAAAAAGAAAGAAACAATATATTTCGTTCGCAGCCACCTAATGAAAAATTTATTTTTCACGGCGTCTTTGAAAAAGATTTTTCTTCATAGCTTTATTTTACAGGTTTCTGTTTCATAAGCACCGGCGATATTTCTGAGACAAAGGCCTTCTAATTTGAATACGATTAGGTCTAAATCTAGGGTTTCAAAATTAGGAATTGATGAGAGATCCTTCCATATCCTTCAAGTCCAAATGAAAAATCTAAAAATTTAAAAGTTTTAAGTAAAATGACGTTTCATTTTAATAATTCCGAAAACAGGTATTAAAATTCTTCATTTAAATTTGAAACTTTTTATATTGAACAAATAAACATCCAGAGAGTTGAAAACTAATATTATTGAATGCAAACTTATGAATTGAATGTCACACATTTAAAATCTCAAAATTTCGAAAATTTTTAAATTTTTCGTACACATTTTAAAGCTAATAAAAATATGAATTTATGCTTATACCTAATATCAAGTACTTTATTTATTTTATAAAATTTGAAAATTGAGCTGTCATCTGTTTTTATTTTTTCAATTTGAAATACTTTATTTTTGAGAATTATCAAATTGTTATATTTAGAGCGATTTAATTTTAAAGTAAAAAAATATAAAATCATGCATTGTAAAACGAATTATTTCATATATGAAAATTTTAAAAACTGAAATTTTTGAATTAAAAATAATTGCAACTTGAAATCATTAAATATTCCATAATTTCACGTGATATCAAGCTATTTATAATCACTAATGGTAACCGATCAGAAATTTTGGTTTAAACTGTATATCCCATACAAGAAACAATTTTATTGTAATTTTGCTTTTTTTAGACGATTGCCCACCCTGAATAAATGAACATTATTTATAATAAAAAAATAAAAAATCTCGAACCTAGAAAACACTTTTCAGTTCTCGGTTCTGATTTTCAATCTTGAAAAAGTAACCAAACCGATTTCTCCTTTCTAGAATAAGTAAACAGTTTCCTGAGGCTGAAACGTAAAATGCACTTCTCGTTTCACAAGCATGAGAATCGGAAACGATGGTAGGAATAAGACGTCTCACTTTGAAATATACGAGACTCGATTCGTCTCGAAGCTCGAACGTTCTTGAGAAAGCGACCAGTCGTTTCAATTTCCTGAATATACGCGAGGAACGAAGATAGAAAGGGGACGAGTGGGATAGCCTGGATAGAAAAGATGAGAACAGAAAGAAAAGAACCGTTTTTTTTTTTAAATATTAGATATACTTATTGCCTCCGTCTCCGCCCAGCTTTCCTTAATAGTAACTTTTATGTCATTCTGAAACCGATTAAAAGTGACAAATTAATTCTGGACAAATTGTGATAGAGAGTTAATTACATTTTTATTCGATTTGAAGTTTCTTAAAAAAAATCGATGGTGAATGCTACAGTGTAAAGCCTTTATAAGGCCCAGTTAGTTCTTCGAACAATTTCAAATTACTCCTCCCATCTTTCCAATGTTCACATTTTAAAATGCTCAATACTGGGACTAGTGTTTTTTTAGACCTGGAAAAGGGGTTAGGAGTGAATGAGGGAGAGAGGTGCCCATACCCCCTCCCTCAATTCACTCTAAACACCTTTTCTAGCGAACCCCAAAAAACCGCTCATTCTGTTTTTGAGCATTTTAAATCAGAAGCCTTGGAAAGCTGAGAGGATTCAGTCGCCTCCCACTTTTTCAAGGTCCCCGATTTTAAATTCCCAAAACTAGGAAGTGTTTTTTTTAGGGGCTCTCTAAAAGGGGGTTCGCGTGAGTGGTTGGAGAAACATAGATAATACTCCCTCCCGCCATTTACACTAAACCCGTTTTCTAAAACCCCCCAAAAAAAACCACGCTTCCTGGTGTTTAGAATTTTAAATCAGAGACTTTGGAAAGCAGAGGGGAGTCAGTCGCCTGCACAACCTTGACTCTCTCCTCGCACTTTTCTAAGGTCCCGAATTTTACATGCTCAAAACTGGGACGTGTTTTTAGGGAGCCCCTCAAAAAATTTAGTTCACACCCCCTCCCTCTATTTATCCTGGTTTTGAGAATTTTAAACCAGAGACCAAGGTCCCCGATTTTGAATACCCAAAATATGTGTTCTTTGGAGCACCTCGAAGAAAGGTTTGGCGTGAGTGGTTGGAGGGATGTAGATAACAACCTCTCCCTCCATTTAGGCCAAAAACCCTTTTCCAGGAACCCCCAACAAAATGACGCCTTCTACATACTATATATAATTTTTCCGCCTGAGAGGCTTTATTTATATTATGTCATTGTTTCCAAAACACATCAACTGCTCGCATGCGCAAACATAATTTCTCGCTTAAACTCTTTAAAATGTGTGCCCGCATTTGCTACGCGTGATATTGTGATGTTGTAGTGATTCTGCTCTCATAGTTGTTGTGATAGTTGCAATTCTGGGATTTAGAAAGAACTAAGTACAAGTTATAAATCTTTTTTATAACGCAACAAAAGGAGGCGTTGCCACTCTTGACCAAATATGTCATACACATACAGTGCAATGTAAAACGAATCAGTGGCCTCACGCAATTTTTTCAATTTGATAAACGTCATTTCAGTCTCAGCTTTTGTGATTCATCGCAATGTTACTGGAAAAAGCGAGCAACCAGTCGGCTCCACAAGAAAACGTATCGTGGTGTAATTTATCTGATTAACTCTTGTATCAGCAAATCAAGGCAAAAAGCAATGTTGGCTTGATTACTCTTTATCCACAGAACATGGATTTGTTTCTTAATAACAACGTATCATCAGAATCATCCCAGATCTCAACAGCTGAAACGAGAGCATCACCAGCAAAGAAAAGCAGAAAACGATGTGCACTGTGTCCGCAATCAAAAGATCGGAAAGTCAAGCAAGCCTATTTGGCATGCCATAAAAATGTTTGCAACGAAGATTTGTTGAACACGATCAAGTGTCGAAACTGTGCAAACCTGCCAACGTTGAACGAATCGGATAGCGAATGATTCTGAATTTTCCCAGTCCTTCTCTCCATAATATATTTTTTTTCGTCGTTTTTCCACATTTGCAAGTTTTTTAATTTTTTAATAAATAATTATAGTTATAAATAAGTATAAATTTGAATATGATCTAATTATAAATTTAAATATGATGTAATTATAAATTGTAATTATGACTAAAAATTATGAACTTCTTAGGGTTTTCTATACTCTCATTGGAAAAAGGAGTTTGACTTTTAACGGGCCTGAGAGGCTTGTCTTTTAACGTCACGGTTTTAGCTTTCCGTCTTGAGAGTTAAAATAAGTAGGTACAGAATCATATTTCGCGTGAAAGAATATCTAAAGGCCTTTTGCAGTCTTACCATCCTAAAGTTGTAACCATGGGATAATAATTTTTTTAATTTATGTCACAACATTCACAAAATATATATTTATTTCCCAGTAAAATTTTCGTGTTTCTGAAACGAACTGTCTCAAATGCTTCGGTCGTGTATTAAAAGGAAAAGAAGGCTAAGGAAAGAAGAAGCAATTCTTGCCAAATATGAGATATATTTTCGCGTGTCTTTCCACCAGATTCGCTGTAATATTAGTGAGACGTTTCTCATGAGAGCTTCTCGTACTCTTTCACTATCATTTTCTCTTTGCACACTTGTCTTTTGAAAACATGCCGCGGGCACTTGCCATACCCTCCACTAAAGAATGTTTTTACCTTGTCCGCTCTAACGATTCTCTCTCTACTTTTCTTTCACAGAAAATTTATTTTCAAGCTGCAACAAGGTTTTTAGATGAAGGTTATAAATAAATCCCTGATTTATACAAGCAAACTATCTTTTTTAACCTATTTTTCTAAAAATTGTTTATAATATTAGATTTAATTGTTTACATAATATTCTGGGCGAAAATATTAAGTATGAGGTACCCAGTATTGTTACATATAAAGAAGTCACATGCACTAATTCAATTTAACTCTTAAATGCGATCCATTGCACCATAAAGTAAACATTTAAACAAGTATTGCACCACCATCATAACGGTGTTATTGGTGGTGCAAGAATAAGGGAGCGGGAGGCTCTTGCGATTTTCATTACAAATAGACGTTTTCAAAATTATGTTCACTAACTTTTTGAGTTTAACATGCGCTTGAACGTACCACAAAAATAAATTTTTTTCAAATAGATTGACGAATATATACATTCATGGGGAGGCTGATGCGAAGCTGGTGTCGAACCCCACATCATGCAATAATTTCAAATTCGCTCTGTTGCACCAGCAATTACAAAATTCTTCCTCTAAGAGAACATTGGAAAATGTATAAAATTCCGGTGGGAGGCTGGTGACACACTTTATACATCACGAAACCCAATTAATATTATATAAGCAGATTTGTAGATTCACTTTGTATTATTTGTTAATACTTTTTCAAAGTTCATATATAGTAACTTTAAGAGTTTTTGAATAAATTTCGATTGTTCGAACACAATGACAGGTCTTCATTTATATAACAAAAATTTACGGATATTGTTCATAATAATTAAAAAAAAAGAAAACACTTTCTCAAAAAATAGCAAACACAAGTCTCTTTAGAATCTACTTAATATTTTTGAAAAATAGAAACACTGAAATAATATAAAGAATCTCTACTAAAAGAGATGAATAAGTCTCTTCTTCTCTCTCTTCATACACCTTACCGCTCGATTCCTCTTTCAATTCTTGCTACGCCCCTCAACCCCACTCTCATTAAGCCATCGCCCACCTCATACCTTACTCCACCACCTTCTTCCATACGTCTATATACATTGATTAATCCTTCGCCTACATTTTACTCTAGAACCCCCCCCCCTCTCTTTCTGTACCACTTTCCCCTATCCCCCACCTGGGATAATTGTTTTTGGCCTTTTCTAGGAAATTGTGACGAAACTGTTCTTAAGCACGATTTTCAATTTATATTGGAAGCCAATTTTTCCCGTGCACGTGCGCGTATCGGTTCTGAATCTCATATTAAAAATCATTTTCTCTTCAATTACAGAATTTTTGCAATGAAGAGCAACAAATATGAAACTTCAAGAAAATGTAACCTAGTTTAAACTTCTGTTCAACTCACAAGTCTTTTTCTCGGAATCAGAACCTTTTCCAAATTGAATGAAACAGGTATTTGCTTTCGAAAGAAATTCAATCTAACCCTATAAGGAAGCAGGAGAGAAAGAGTGGGGCTTCTTCAAAACTGGATTCGATAAACCTCTTTCGAAGAAATTGCGCTATTGTCGAGGATATGAAAGCAACATGTGTTTTATATTTATGAACATATAAGATACTTTTCCGTATTGCTCCATGTGCAAGTTTCCCATCCGCTCATTATCGGTCAAACCTTTTCAAAGCTCATCCGATTATTCGGTCAGTTTCTAACTCTCAGTGTTGGTTGTTGATAACAAAATGACACGATTCATATAATGATAAGAAATGGCCCCTTGTATGATGCTTTTTCCATTGCACTCAACATGAATAATGATACTTTGAAAGAACCCCCACCCCTCTTCATGTATCACATATTTTTTGAATGATCCCCTATGCGAGCAACATTATGTCCAACTCAAAGACGAGAAGTATATAAAAGAAGATATTCCACATTGTATCTACATGGTGACCGTTCTCTCCCGTTTTCCAGACTGACGCAACTTAAACTACAGGCAGCCAACTGTTGGTCACTTGCATGTAGAGAAATTTCACTATACTGATTTGGTCACCTAGGGAATTTATCTCCACCTAAGTAATCAAACAATCGGCCACCTGAACTCTGAGCTTTGTCAGCCCGGAAAACCAGAGAAAACGGTCACCATGTAGATACTGTGTTTGGCAGGAACGAGAATCGATAGGCGGAACAAACTGGGTAGATGGGTGGAAGTTGACGGTAAGATTGAATTTGCAGAGTCTAGCCCGACTCCAGTAACTCGAAAGAAGAGCAAGTAAAGCGAGAGGGTGGTTGCGCAGCATCACGTACTGTATACTCAGACCTAAGTAAAAGAAGCGAAGGCTTCTGTCTTTCCGGACACAGAAGAAAAGGTTGGTGTGCTGTTTGCTCACCCGATCAAGGCGGCAATTATTTGATCCGGAAAAAGGCTGAAAGTGTAGCACCTATCCCCTTCTTCCTGGCACTTTTTCCCTGGAAGAGGTTTTCGTCCTTATTTTTTCTCAATTAACGTGGGATGAAAATCTCGTAGGGGAAATTCGAGGAACTCGCTCCACTCAACTGACAATTACATTTTACCGATTAACCCTGTAACTCCCGCTATTCTCTCGAAGGGATGACTTTTTCCGAGGAAATTAGTTTTTGAAACATTTTTATACCAAGCACTTTCAGCTAAAACTTTTTATCGCTTTATAACGTACAGTCATTGCGTAAAGGTGTTACATAAAAATGTACTAAAAATTAATTGAGAGTCTGAAGCAATTTATTTTAGGGTCAGTATTAGTGTCTTAAAGATAGTTAAATGGCTGTAAAATTTAGGAAATTAGGTGTTTCAAAGAAAGAAGGACTATGTATATCACACCTTTATTAAAGATATCTAGTGATACTTATCTTTGGGTTAACTCAAATGTTTATCCAGATAATGCTCATAAAACAAAAGACTCAATAGATTGCTAAGCCTATGGTTTGAAGATTTGAATAACTTAATGTACTAATAGAAATTAGGCATTAACATCCAAATTAAATCCGCTTAGAATCACTCAATGAGTGATTATGATACAAGACCAAACTATAAAATTATTAAATAAAAAGAATTATTATTTTAAACTACATTCAAAGTACTTTTATTATTACTTAATATAAAGAAAATTCACTTGAGAATAAGATAAATTCACCTGAGTTAATTTCATTGTCGTTCGTTTATTTTCTTTGGACCTTACCCATCCCTCCCAAGGGAGTTTAGTCACAAGAGATTCAGTTTTTCCATCAAAACCAATACCAGAACAATAGTATAATTAACCCGTTGGTAATAATTTTTGCTTTATGAAACTTTGAAACAATAAATCATTATGAACTAGAATACTTGATATGCAATATTATTGGATAATTTGAATTAGAATCGTCTCTTAAATTTTCCATCACGGAAAACGATTCATTAAGTGTAACCGAAGATATATTCGTTGAAATTGAGAGCTTTGCTGCTCTTTGCTATTCCTGTCTACTCATACAAATGTGGATCTACATAATAAATATGCATACATATTTATGCGACGGCAGTAGTTACTGGCTGATATGATTAATAACAATTTGCCAGTCGGCATAAACGAAACCGATTAAGCAGCTTAAGCAGGAAATATGATAATAGCAAACTATTACCTATCGTGCGTAGCACTTAGCAAACGCTGTCGAACATTTTCATTCGGTGGATTTGATTTTTATCATATCTCGATTAAAGGTTGAATCAAATAACTGCATTTTAGTTAATCAGAAACATCGGTACAACGCCGCATTTTTTCATTTTCCACTTCCATTCTTCCATTATGCTTCCATTATTCAATAAAGAAAATGTTTTGAAGACGGATTTTCTAAGACACATATTCAAGCTTCCTGTGGAATCAGGTTTCACTTATATCGAAATATACCCTCGGCTCCTTTTCGTGATGAATACAGTAAAGTTTTCCTTCAAATTCCGGATGAATACGATAGGGAAGGGGCTTGAAAATCGAAGAGGAATTCACAGCACTATTATCGTAATCCACGAATCTGCAATGCCGATAGTTCCGCTCGCATCCTTATCACATCTACAACCTTTCGCCCATTGCTCTCAAACGAGGTTCGATATAGGGTGGAGATTTCATGTTACCATGCGTAAACCGTGAAAGAGCAAATTTCTTTTCACTTGAGAATATTTTCAGATGCATGGCTTTTTCGCTCTTAATTTCACTACTTGATTAATGCAGGATATATGTGTAATCTGATTACATTCCTTCAGAATAAGGTGCTTTCTTCTTCAGAGTGCCAGGGGAAACTCCCGTTCCAAATTAAATTCAATTTGTTTTCAAGGAAATAAAAAGTAAAAAAACTTAAAGGAAAGCTAGCTATTGATAATATATGAAATTAATGACAGCCAAGTTTGCTTTGCAATTTAAAAATCGAAGTGGATAGACTGCCGGTACCGGCAAAAAAGTTTTCTGCCGGTACCAGCAATAAGTTTCTCTGTCGGTATCGATAAAAAAGTACTTTAAGCATACCAAAGGCACTGTCAAACCTGTTAGAGTAAGTTTATGTGATTTAGGCGGTATTTTTTAAAGGGGTCAACCCCATACTCCTTTCCAAAGTCTCGTAGGGGGCGGAAAGAGATAGTCACAGAGATAGTGTTGGTCAAACCCCTTTCCCTTTCCAAAGTCTCGTGGGGGCGGGAAGTGATCACTTTAACCGTTCAAAGAAATCATGTTGGTCAACCCCCTTCCCCTATCCCACGTCACGTGGAGGCGGCAAGGCAATCCTATGACCGTTTATAGAAATAATGATGGTCAAATCTCTTTCTCTTTTCCACGTCTCGTTTGGATGGGAATGCACCCCTTTGACTAGCCACAGAAATCATGTTGAGCAACCCCCTCTCCCTTTTCAAGGTCTGATGCGGGCGGAAAGTCACCTTTTTTACCGGCAACAGAAATAATGTTGTTCAAACCCCTTTCCTTTTCCAAGGTCTCGTGGGGGCGAAAAGGTCACTCTATGATCGGTCACAGAAATCATGATGATCAAACCCCTTCCCTTTCCCAAATTCTCGTGGAGTCGGGAAGGCACTCCTTTGAACGGTCACATAGACAATGTTGTTCAAACCCCTTATAATTTCCAAGGTCTCGTGGGGGCGGGAAGTCCACCCTTTGAGCGGTCACTGAAATCATGTTGGTGAAACCCTTTCCCCATTCTAACGTCTCGTGGTGGCGGGAAGGACACCTTTCCGGCTGTTCTCACAAATATTCTTGTAGGCAGCCCTGTGACTGGTCTCAGAAATAATTTTATGTACCATAACAATTAAAATAACAATATAATAATTTAATAAAAATGTAATAAAGAATGTCGTGAAAATTTAATATAACGTAATATAACGTTATGTTATAATGTGACGGCAGAGAACTTTATTGCCGGTAACGACAGAAAAGTTTTTTCCGGTACCGGCAGATATCCATTTCTTTCAATAGAGGCAACGCTGCGTTATCATTAAGTTTGAAAAAGGAGTGTGTAAGCAAGGGTTGAAATTTACTGTACATTATGCACGGAAGTTGCAGAAACACTTGGGGAATCTCGATTAAAAGGGGATTCCCCGGTAGAAAAAATAAGGAGTTCGAACCTGGATTGATCAGACTAGGAAGATTACGACTGGAAATATCTTCCCTAAATTCAACTATATAAGTTAAACATGTTTTGTCTGGTACTTAATTTTTTTAAATCTCGTTTTAGGAGCAACAGTGGTAGTCTCATCCTCCAGTGGCCACAGCTTCGACGCTCATCTTCGTGGACCGAGTTTCCTAAACGAACCAGCATCAAGGGTGGAATTCTCCAATTCGAGTGGCGCTTGGCTTGACTGTGCGGCAACCGGAAGTCCCCAACCCAACATTGACTGGTCGACCGTCGACGGAGTTCCGGTCGGTGACGTACCCGGTGTGAGGAGAGTCCTCAGCAATGGCACCCTTGTGCTGCTTCCGTTTCCGGCCGCTGCTTACAGGCAGGACGTTCACAGCGCAGCTTACAGATGTGTCGCTAGTAACTCTGTCGGTAGAGTTCTTAGTCGCGACGTCCAGGTCAGAGCCGGTGAGCAAAAATTTCATAAATAATTTCACAGTTAACTTTGATTAATTATTGATTTTTCTGCTTAAAAAGGCATCAGAAATTTTCAAAATTCTATTTTATAAATTATTTGATGTCATAAAACGCCGAGGCGTGACGTAACAACAGATGCATAAGATGCACGTCGACTTTGTCTCCGACGGCGTCTCCTCGTCTTTTTTCATATTTAGCGGAGCAGTTTTCTCGAGATTTTATTTACGAGAAAATTCAAAGGCTCTCGACCAGCTGCCGTGACGATATATTAAATCACGACCCCATACAGAAAAGTTATGCTCTCCATGTTTTTTTGTAAAGCGGAATAGCAGTAAATGTAATGGTGCATTTTTTTAAAAAATATATACATTTTTTAATTTGCCGTTGTTTTATTAATTTTAAACGTTTTTAAATTTAACAGTGTATTTTTTCAAGTCAGAGTAGTACATATCGTCTAATTTCCTCTAAAAAAGCAACATATTTTGTCCTCGAGAAATTTTTCAATTTCAAGTATAGAACCCTGACTGATTTGAAATGGATGCGGTCAAAGAGGATATAAATAATGTTTGTGCGCGTCATTTTGATTTCGTCGTCGATGGTATATATACCACACGCTTCGCGCTCGCTCATGTATTTTCCTCGCGCTACGCGCTCGCCCTTTATACTACAGATAAGTGCAATGAACTTTTAGAATCAACGGTCAAAGCATCGACAACTTTGATTTGGTGATCATGAATTCTCTTTTCTTAAAGATCCTTCGGCTTTAACGAACACTTTTTCAACAAGCATCTCGAGTTTCGCACTTCAATTTAG
>JAWWLR010000158.1:70064308-70075180 GCA_035041075.1 Acraspis erinacei | reverse complement strand
TTAGTTATAAAAATATGAACGAAGTGAGCCGTGGAGCATCGTGCGAACTCTGAGGTGCTAGAAATCTTTTTATTTTACATTAAGATCGATTCTTGTGCGTTGTAAAATCTACAACGTCACAAGTAATTATATTTGATTTAATATTTATGTACATATGTAAATGTTAAGGATGTTCAATATAAAATGTTGTGAAAATTTAATTTTTTTATCTATTCTAAACCTTAAAATATAAAAAATATACAAAATAATTTTCACGAATCAAATTACATATTTTTTATAGTGCATGCTTATTAACAAAATTTTGGGTTGTTAGTATATTTTGTCAGAAGAGTAAATATACGGATTAATAAACGTTAAAAAATCATAATTTCACAAATTTATGAAAAACTCATTTTTTTAATTTATAAAAAATGCCCTAACGATTATTTTAAATTTGATATAAATCTTGCTGAAATATGTCCAAGAAACGATAGAAACCATCAAATTTACAGTACCCGAAAATTCGATTTAAATCTCATTCTTGAACACCGTGCGTACTCGATTTGGTCAAAATGTGAAGTTTTCTACATTACCTTTAATACTATACTACACCAATCTCTCACTTTCAGTCAAGTGTCGGGGTTTGTCTTCTAATGATCTCACCCTGATCCCCTGATAAACTGCGTGAGCAAGCAGTTCTAGGAAGACCGAGAATGGGGTGACTGAAAGCTAGAGTTTGGTGTATATGAAATGTATATTATATTTATTTCTGTACCTCGAGCTGGCAATGCTTATTCAGTTATTGCAAAATAATATACGCATTCTATTTTATATGATTACTAATAAATGCTTGTCATTTTAAACCAATTTTTATTCTCAGCTACCCTGAAAAATCTATCATTTCAATAAATTTATACTTCGAGTATCAGAATTCATAATATGCATTGGTATTGAAAAATAGGTATTATCATAATCTTGTTTTTATAATTAAAAAAGTGTAAATCCTATAAAAAACATTTTGTTTTTAAACATCTTACTGCAACTCATATAATTTTTCGATCAATTTAATTGATTTATTTTCAATGCTATTATTTACAATTTAAACTAAAAATACGCATCCTAGCGTAAAATGGTTCTAAGCAAATTAAAAGAACATTTATTAGTGACCACTAACAAATTTTTAGATCTATATTTAGTGCAGAATTTTTTATTGAATCATAATTTTTGGTATCTTGCAATTTTTTGAAAATCTTTAATTTTTTACGCCATCAAAATTATAATTGTTCGATTTTTAAGAAAATTAAAAAATGTGTTATGATAATCTTGTAAATCATTCAAAAAGAAACATTTTTCTTCTCTTGACTTTTTTTCATGTCATATGTTATTTGGCTTAAAATGTTCATTTTCATTTATCTTTCTGAATTTTGTAACTGCTAGAACTCTGGTAATTTTTTTTAATTGAAAAAATCATGAGGAGAAATTGTTTGTCTTTTTGAGTGCTACGTACACTGCCGGTCAAAATTTTCAGGATACCTATTTTTTGATGACTGAAAAAGTTCAATTAATTTCGATTATGTCAGAGCTGAAATTTGTTCTCTCTAAAGGGTTGAATCCTCTCAACATTCTGTACAAAATGAGCCCAGGATGAAGCCATGAAGCCAATTTGTCTATTTTTTAAGTAGATATTGTAAAAATATTTTAAAATTAAATTTTTTCTTACATCTTCAATAACTTCCCCAATAATCAATATTTTTTAGCCCTTAAAGGTCCTCATGGGGTCGTTCGTGCCCTGAACCTTTTGAAATTTACGAAGTTCGTTCTTCTTCAGTTTGTTATTATTTTTTTCAATATCTTAAAATTAAAAAATCATTTATCAAGTAAAATTATCTTATAAAAGACACTCAAGGGAATACCCAAAAAAATTTCACGCTAAAGTATTAAAAATCTTCGTCACAATAAAAAATGACGGCTAGGGCCTTCAACGACCCCATGAGGACCTCACCGTTATCCCAAAGTAAGGGGACCTTCAAGGGTTAATGTTGTTGGGCTCATTTTAAAACTATTTATCCACAGTATCGCAACAGCTTATTAGCATGGAAGAACATCCTGAGCTCATTCTGTACAGAATTTTAAAAGAACATTCAACCCTTTAGAGAGAACAAATTTCAGCTCTGACAGAATCGAAATTAAGTGAACTTCTTCAGTCATCAAAAAAGAGGTGTCCTGAAACATTTGACCGGCAGTGTATTCCAAAGACAAATCTAATCTGTCATTTCTTTCGAAAGTTATCGGGCTAACAAAATAAAATCTGCAGGTGGTCTCAAAACGTGGATAAGTGACAAAAACTGCTCGGGGGTCTAATTTGACACAAACCTCATACCTTCTCTGATGAGAATGTAAAGAACCCATATAAAATTAATATACATGGCTTCAACATTATCGTACATTAAATTGCTTTAAAGTCGGCAGCGTTGAACGAAAAATATTTCACTTGACGCGAGTCGAATATTCGGTTAATTTCGGCCTGTTGTCAGTTGAAGAATACGAAGGGTAGAAACCGGTTTCTCTACATGGATTGTAGAAACACCTACACGTAGAGAATTTTCGGGAGATCAATTCACCGCACTGCTTCTTGATTTTGTTACGCTTTAGCGCGAGAACTAAGATCTCGGAACCCTTGCTTTTAAAGCACAGGTCTCGAAGTTTCAGGCATTATGCCATGCTCCTTTGCTCTCAGGTCTCAAATTCTATGCTTTCAGATCATAGTGTCTGAGACTTTAAAGCACATAAAAAATGTAGCTCTAAAATCACGCACAACCGTGAATTAATCTCTTGAAATTTCTCTCATTGTATTGTATGAAATACAATTCATTAAAATGTAACATGAGAAAATTCATTTTTGGGTTTTTACTTTTTTTTATAGTAAAGGTAGGAAGCTCATATGATTGATGCACAGAATATTTCGCTAGAAAGTACTCTACAACTTCTATACCTCTCCCGTAACATTTTCTCAAACCCACATAAGTTATGCCAAAAACCCCAAATAGTGATTTTCTACCATGAACTTTACATGACACATTTCAAATGACCATCTGCTAAAATTAAAATTCCAACAACAAAAATACATGATGTTTTTATTTGAAACTGAATTGGGAGGCTCGTTACTGTGCAGCACGAAATCCTAGTTTTCGATACAAGTGTGCAAAGATGGCAATACCCATACGAGTGGGAAGGCAGAGAACGATTCCGAAGGTCAAGTCGGGGTGAACCGAAGATGAACTAAAAGGTGAGTGTTGTTCTTTTACACGAGTGAGGCTTCGCCATTCCTTAGCGCGAGTATTGAACTCCGTTTTTTGTACACCCCCACAAACGCGAAAATAGCCTGATACCAAAGAACCTGAAACCACCTTTTCCAATCTTCGATGTAGTTTGAAGAGAATCAGTAAATCCAGCTGTACAACCTTCTACGAATTTCTCTCGTTAAAGCCAAACTCTTAAATCTGATCGGGTTTTAACTTGTGCGGGAACATCCGTTCAAAGAGAAATTCTCCAGAGGATCAAAGTTCATTACTAGGAGTTTGGTAAATCGAAAGAGAGATTGGTGGAAGTGAACAAGGTCATTATAGGAAGCAAGAAAGGGGTGAGGGTTTTAGATTGTGAAAACTCGAGAGAGAAAACGTGCCTCTATCGCAACTGTCAGTAAATCGAGAAGGCGAAGGAAACGGAAAATTTCAGGGATAAAGTCTCGCAGATAGGATTTTCCGTCGATTTCAGGTCCGCTACACGAGTTGGCGTTCCGAAAGCTTATGAAATTGAACTACCTCTCTCTGCTCATAGGCTAAATTGCCTCTCGGTCGATTGAAAAATTACTCGAGAGTGCTAAACTTCTTTTCAGCGATCTTCCTTGAAACTGAAGATGGTGGGAAGAAGATGGGGTTAAAAATAAAATTCCTTTGGCTAAAGGGACTGAAACTTGAACTTCTTTACTGAAAAATATAAGTTTTCATGTTTCAAGTAGAAGTATGTATCTTGGAAGACGAACCTTCTCGAAAAATGAACATTTTATTGTTTTCAGGTGGTATGCTCAAACTGGGGCTGAACCTATGTTGGTACTTCCTGGACCCAGAACTCGATTACTTGGGCCTGTTTTGGCGATTGAGGCTGTGACTTTGGAAGATAGTGGGGTTTATCGTTGTACAGCTGCCAATCCTGGTGGTGAAGCTAGTGCAGAATTAAGGTACAATAAAATTGTTTTCAATCTGATAGGTATTCTCTTTTGTGACTAACTATCAAATCTATATGAACTTATTTTGTAGACTGGTCGTAAATGCACCTTTGCACGTAGAAGTGACCCCAGCCCTTTTGAGCGTCCACTTAGGAGGAAATGCAGAGTTTAGATGTGATGTTGGTACCCATCCTCAGGCTGGACCACATTTTGTTACGTGGTACAAAGATGGTAGACAACTTCCAGGCACTGGAAGACAATCAGAGTTACTGAGGCTAAATGGCATTGGTAGAGAAGATAGAGGAATGTATCAATGCATTGTCAGAAGGTCTGAAGGTGACACAGCTCAGGCATCTGCAGAGCTACAACTTGGCGGTAAGTTTGTGTAACTTAATTGTAACCAATTTTTACATTGTGGGTCGATTTTCCAAAAGGTGTTGATCAGTGGGAATAGAATGTGACAGATGAAAGCAAAATTGAAGGTTTGCAGTACAGAATAAGATAACCGCCAATTTTTACGAAAATGTGCTTTTTGCATAAAAAATTCTTGTAAAATCAAAGACAATTACTTTCTATACTTGTCTCGTATGTTCTCTTTTAATTGTCTAATATCTTACCTTCTTTTCTCAACGGCGACTGAGCGTTCTACAGACTGTAGCAAGAGTTTGAAACTAAAGTTGGGACCTCGAACTATATTACCAGAGTTTAAGACAGAGCACACTTCTCAAATTTGTTGAAGGTCTAATTGACTCAGTATGTTCTCCGAAGGTTATTGAAGTAAAATAATAAAATACTTCTTTTTAAAAGAAAAAGCCCTTAAATGAAACTATTTTGCACTTTTTTTAGCACCAAAGTACCAAGGAAATTTTAACCGAAAATTATACGTCTTCATTTTCTACAAAAATCCACTTTTATCAGGTCTTTTTACCTAACTTTTGACTTGAGAGCAGAAATTATATTTCTTTAAATTATAATTTTTTATTTATGTAGAAAATACCTATTTTCTTTTTTTAGAACTTTCAACGAACAATCTTCTGTCACAGTGCGATACCACCACAATAAATCTTCAGTTGAACGGAACGGAATATTTGAGCGGCTGAAAGTAAAAACCGGACATAAAAATTTGGAGTAAAAATGGAACATAAATGTCTCAGAGTAAAAAGGGAACAAACAAATCTTCCGAGTAAAAAAGGAAAAAAAATTTCTTCTGAGCAATAATGCAACTTACAGTACGCATTCTCCAAGGAAACTGGGCAACACGGAACAAACGAATGCATGGCTGGAGGGAGGGGATGCACGCACGGTTGTCCGGTGGGGAGAGAGGCTCGAACCGTGTCCAGCTACGAATCATCATGTTTGTTCCAGAGTCCCGAATGAGAAATAATAAAAAAAAAGCAAAATACATTAGTTTAAAAAAATTAAAAAATAAATTGCAACCACTATTCTCATTAAAAATTGAATTAATCTAATCATTACTTTTGATGGAAAAAATCCACATTTTTACTAGCTGAAAATCAAAGTTTTTTGGAAATATAACTTGCAATTACTCAGAGCGAAAAATTGAGCAAAGTATACAAATAATAAATAATGTAAAAAAAATTATTTATAAATAAATTATAACTTTTGACAGAGTTTTTGAAACTTGCAACAGAAAAAGTATCAGAGAGTTATTTAATTTAGAAAATCTTTTTGCGATAAAGTTATTCCGTATCGTAAAACGGAGCTGTCTGTAAATGTGAAGATTCAATTATGTGTATTTTTAAACAATTCGTATATGCAAACGTACTGCCAAACTCCCCGAACCATAGATTTTCCATTACACGATTTCCGAGCTGAATTTTATTTCGTTTTTTATTGTTTGCGAATATTTTTTAAGCTGAAACTGGCCAAAAGGACTCTTTTCAAATTGACGTGCACGTAAAAAATTAGTCCATGTAGGCGTGAAGCAGACAACGCGTTTGCTCCCAAAAAATTGGCATGCATATCTTGCATCCCAAAAATCTTCCATTTGTTCCGTATAATTCAATACCCCAATTTGTATATGCCATCAGAGGTGGTTGAATGCTAAGGGGCACAGGGGAAAGTGTCCCCCTAAGAAATCGTCCAGGGAGGGGCTAAGTATTTATATTCCCCCCTTTGAAATCGAATGATTAAATTCATCAGATCGTTTGAATTTTTCCAAAAAGCTACCTGAAATCTTTGTGAAAGAATGGATATTTTTGTGAGATCATCTTAATCTATATCTTTAGGCAATCAGTGAAATGTTTGTCGAATATTTAAAATATTTTTTAAATCTTTGGAAATATTTGTGAAATTGTTGAAATCTTTGAGAAATCATTGAAGTCCGTTAAATCTTTTAAATCTATCCAAATCTTTGAAAAATATTTCAAACATTTCGAATATTTTATAAATATCTAAAATATTTAATAAGTATTTAAAATGTTTTATAAAAGTTTTCTAAATATTTTTAAAATTATTGAAACCTTTGGGAAATCATTTAAATCTGTCAAATCTGTTAAAGCTGCCCGAAATCTTTGCGAAACCTTAAAAATCTGTGTGATATCTTTGGGAAATCTTCGAAATCTTCTTGAAGTCGCTGACAATTCTCGCGCAATCTTTCAAATATTTCATAAGTATTTGATAATATTTTTTAAATGATTGAAATCTTTGTGAAATAATTTGGAAACCATTTTTTTTAGATTAAAAAAAATAATGGAAATCTCTGTGAAATCTTTGCAAAATCATTGAAATCTTTTAAATCTGTTGAAATATTTGTGAAATATTTTGAAATATTTGAAGTATTTTTGAAAGATTTGTGAAATTTTTTAAATATTTTTTAAGTCATTGGAAATTTATTTATGCCTTTGCGAAATCTTTTAAAATTATCGGATTTTTTTTTAAATCTTTGAAATCTTTAGATATATTTGGGAATATTTGTAAAAAAGATTAAAAATTTTCTGAAATGTTTGGAAAATCATTGAAATCCTTATGACATTTAGATATATCTGAAATCTTTGCGACATTTTTGTAAGATTTGGGAAATAATTCTAAACTTATTTGTGAAATATTTCTGAAATCTTTGCGAATAAATCTTTAAAATTTTGGACATAATAGTTAATATTTGTGAAGTTATTGAAATCTTTGGAAAATCACGATGGCTTTGTAAACTTTTTTAAAACTATCCAAAATCTTTGCAACATAAATCTCTGGAAAATCACGATGTCTTTGTAAACTCTTTTAAAACTATCCAAAATCGTTGCGAAATTATTGAAATCTTGGCGAAATCATTGAAATATATTCGAAATTTTTATGAAAAATCGGAAATCGTTGAATGAAAAATCTGTGGTTAGAGTTTTTTTTTAATTACATAATTCTGTCATCATTTTTATCATGCAAGTTCCAAAAATACTGCCAAACATCAAAATTGAGCTATAGCACATTTTTTACATCATTTGTATCATTTGCTGAACTATGCTACGCATATTTCTTTAAAAGTAAACAATTTTTCCCCCTGTCAAACGTGAAAATGTATTATTTTGCGAATAATCTTTTCGAATCGCTTACACAATGTTCATTTTAGCAAAAAGCTCATTTAGAGTTTTGAGGGTGATTTTGGGAGTGTATAAAAACAATCTTGGGGTGGGTTATTGAATTTCAAAATTAATGAGTCTTATTGCAATCTTTTTTTTTTAATCGCATTTTTTTCGGTAACGGAACAAATTGAACATTCTTGGGATATAAGATATGCATGCCATTTTTTGGGAGCAAACGCGTTGTTCCTTTTGGCCAGTTTTAGTTTAAGAAATATTCGCAAACAAAAGTAATGAATTAAATGACAGTAAGTTTTCTTATACGAATTGTTTTTCTAAATTAAATAACTCTCTGATGCTTTTTCTGATGCAAGTTCCAAAAACTCTGTCAAACGTTATAATTGATTTATAAATCATTTTTAAAATTATTTATTATTTGTATATTTTGCTCAATATTTCGCTCTGAGTAATTGCAATTTATATTTCCAAAAAACTTTGATTATCAGCTTGTAAAAATGTGAATTTTTCCATCAAAATTTATGATTAGATTAATTACATTTTTAATGAGAATAGTGTTTGTCATTTATTTTTTAATTTTTGTAAACTAATGTATTTTGATTTTTTGTTATTATTTCTCATTCGAGACTCTGGAAGAAACATATAGACGAGCGATGCACCACTAAAAAACGCACCAAAAAGCGAGTTGACCCACTAAATAGAAAACGCAAGGATGAAAGCAATTGAGATCGATTAATAATATTATTGCGAACGAAAAACTTCACAAAATCTTTTTTGTCCCAATGGGCAGTAAATTTTTAATAAACAAAAACTTGCAACATTACAAATAATCAAAAAAGCGATCCGCTGATCAACTTTCTAGGTAAATTGGACGAAAAGAAACACTATGGCTCTTGTCATTTTTTCCGTAAACCCTTTGTCTTAAAGTTACAAGCAATTAAAGGTAAAAAAATGACGAAATCCTGCCATCTTTCATCATTTTTGTCTTGGCCTCTATAAAAGCTTTTTCTAATTTTAAAATCGAAAAATTCTTGTCAAAATATTTACTTTTTAATCATATTTTTTACCGAACAGATCAATTTATTTCTTTGTAAAATTTACAATGCGAAAATCGAAAAATGTACAGGTTCCTTTTTCTAAAATTATGAATATAAACTCAACATTTAAAAAAATATTATATCAATATTATACTTTAAAAATAAAAACACTTAATAATATTGATTTATTGTTTTAAATAATAAATACATCTGTACAAGATTTTCTTTTTTTAGTTGCTGGCTTCTCTTTGTTCATGAAAATATAAGATTTGCTTTCAAAGAATACCTTGTGTTAGTAAATACGAGTACAATGTTGTAAGTGTAACGAAAAATTAAATGAAAGAAAAATGTAAATATTGTTTCATATCTAACCTGCACTTTTATACAGCAATAGTCACGAATTTTGTCCCATGACCGATAGCTTGTTATATCAATACAATTTAATATTATTGCAAATATTCATTAAGATTTATACTTTTATAATATATTTTATACTGTTGATCTACAAAAAATGCTGTAAATGATATACAACGTTTGCGAGTTATTGCCCTCCAGCCCACTTAACATGTTTGTGCAAGTTTGAACAAGTGAAAATCGCAGTCCGAGACCCGCGTAAACGCGGTTCGTTCGAATTAACAGTGAATATCTATACGTAAAACAGTATGTATTGAGTACTATGTGTGTATTGGAATATTTTTTATATTGCAAGTAATCGAAAATGTAAACATTTTTATGCAAAATATTTTTTCTCGAAAATGGATCGATATTCATTTTTCGACAATACATTACCCGCAGGAAATGAAAAATCGAAGAAAATCATCAAATGAAGAAGAAGGACGCTAAATCAGGTATTTTTTCAAAATTATTCGTAATAATATGATCTTCAAATCACAATTTTCATTTGTACTCTCGCGGCGAATCGGTTTCGGAACCTGTACATTTTTCGATTTTCGCATTGTAAATTTCACAAAGAAATAAATTTATCTGTTGGATACAAAAATATGGCTCTAAAGTAGACATTTTGACAAGAATTTTTCGATTTTGAAATTGAAAAAAGCTTTGGTAGGAGCCGAGAAGAAAATTGTGAAAGATGGCAGGTTTCGTCATTTTTGGAATTTTGGTCGCTTGTAACTTTAAAACAAAGTGTTTACCGAAAAAATGACAACAGCCGAAAAGTGTTTTTTTTTCCCAATTTACCTAGAAAGTTGATCAGCGTATCGATTTTTTGATTTATTGTAATTTTGCAAGTTTTTGGTTAATAACAATGTACTCACCATCGGGATAAAAAAGCTTATTTGAACTTTTTTGTTCGCAATAATATTGTTAATCGATGTCAATTGGTTTGATCCTTGCGTTTTCTATTTAGTGGGTCAACTCGCTTTTTTGTGCGTCTTTTTAGGGGTGCACCGCTCGCCTAATTATAATTCTTAGCTTGACAAGGGTCGAGCCTCTCTCCCCACCTAACATCCGTGCGTGCACCCCCTCCCTCCAGCCATGCGCTCGTTGTTTCCGTTTTACCTCGGAGAATTCGTATGTTGCATTTTTGCTCGGAAGAAATTTTGTTCCGTTTTTACTCGAAAGATTTGCTTGTTCCCTTTTTACTCCGAAAAATGTATGTTCCATTTTTATTCCCAAACTTTTTACGTCCCGTTTTTACAGATTCCATCTTAAACTACATAAAGTGAAAAATATCCATCAAAAGGGGTCAAGTCACTGGGAAGCCCTAGACCCGGACATGGTGCATAAGTTTATGACAAGCACCTGACGAATGTGCACCCTGGGTTGGTTAGGTGACCGATATCCTGTCTTCCAAAAAATTATAAGTGCCTTACAGCTGCAATTGCAGGTAAGGTATATTATCAGTGCACGGTAGAGTGTAGATCCTCATAGAATAACAAAAAGGATCTTCTACAAACTCATGGGGCAGTAAATATCTAGTCACCATAGATGATATAATCATGATGCAACACGTAAAAATCGGACAACTGGATTGATACGCATTACGAGGCGGATCTTTCATGGACACTTCCCCAGCGCATTATGGTTCTGTTTAGCAAAAACACCTTGAGAAAAATAGTAAATA
>JAWWLR010000158.1:69979523-69995378 GCA_035041075.1 Acraspis erinacei | reverse complement strand
GTATATCGAATATTTATTGATAATAATAACAATAACCACAATTTATTAATTGAAAGTTCCAGTGGAATGTTCCCAAGTAGCGGACATTTTACACGCTCAGGGAACGTTCAGAAGGTGACCGAGGAACGTTCTGTGTTATTAGGGTATAGTATGTAATTATTATTTCAAGTTGTGAATTTTCCTTTATCTTTAACCAATAATAAAATGTCTTTAATTCTTGATCATTTTTATAACCCTTTCTAATTCTAATTTAAAATGAAACATCCGAAAATTCAACTAACATATAAGAAAGCCTTTTCCTTCCTCTCCATATTCAGATTCGACTGAACAAGTTGACTTTTATTAAGGTGCAAATCTTGCTGCATCTGCATTAATTTTTTAGCCAGCTCTCGAACTTCATCCATCAATTTTTCTTCCCTTCTATTAGCTTCCTTAGATTGTTGATCACAAACATCAGCTCTCTCCAAGGCAAGATCCTTTTCAATCTTCAAAGTCTGCAACCTCTTCTTAATCGCATTCATTGCACTAAATTCTGTTCTTCACAATTAATTAAAAATAAATTATCCGCATTAAATTTAAATATATTAAGTCAATTTTCACTTTTTTCACTGATCAATAAAATATACACTTTTTGTAAAAATTAAAATTCTCTTTGATTTTATTACATTAAATTTGCTTAAATATTAAAGAGCTACTGATTTTCACTAACTTTCAAATCAAAGGCTTACGGGTTACTGTACTCGATGACCGAAGTGATCGTGGCTTTATAGACTCGAAGTAATGCAAAAGAACAACGCTGTCGAACTCTTTACTTAGACTAGAATGAATTCCCTGACTTCTTCGCATGCCTTTAAACGTTTCACATTTTTACTGAACGCTCTTTTGCAGGTCTACAATCTTTATTTATTTCATTTGAATTAATTATTCAAGAACGATTTTATTTGTAAATTTTAACTTGAAAATAAAGTAGAGAAATACAAATTTCAAAATGGTATAAATTCAGATTCGTAGCCTTTAACAATAGATAACCTGCAAATGATTCAAAATGTAATTGACTAAACTTGAAAATATTTTATTTTTGGGCCTTCCGTTATATACCTATACCTAAAGCTATCCCTATACCTATACCTATACCTATACCTGTATACTACCTATATAAAGATTCAGAATTTTGAATTTGAAGGACCACACGCAAATTGAAAGTTTCATTTCATAATTTCCATACAAGGCTTTTAATTTAAAAAATAAATGTATCTCAAATTTAAGTTTACCAAGTTCAAAAATGTTAAGTATATATAAGGCATGGAGAATCAAAATTCGACAGATTCGAAATAAGTAAAATATTTAAGATTAGATACCTTCAGAATTTAAAACTTAAAATTCACGTCTCCAAAACTGACAAATTTGAAATTAGCGTTTGTTAGAATAAATACTTCAACATTACTCATTTCAAATGAAAAAATTGGAAATTGGACTTTTTTTACTCAAACTTGACCCAAAACAACTGTTCCAAATTAAATACTGACACCTTTTGGCAGAAAAATAATAATATGCTTTTTTTAAACTAAACTAAACTAAATTGAAAAGTATTATGCATTTTTTAGAAGAAAAATTCGATTTTCGAAAAAAAAACATATAAACAAAAGTTTTTCCTCTGGAAACCATTTTATTTGAATATTCTTAAAAATTATTTTAGAAATTCTAACCATTTTTAACTAAAGTTAAATTTTTGATAACCCAACATTGACCAGAACGTAAAAAATAAAATCGCTAAACAATTTTTATTTTTTATTTTTGAATTGGTATAACTTTATGAAGAAAAATAACTTGTGAATCAAATATAAAGAACATCTTCTTTATCCGGAACATTATCTGATAAAAACTCTGAATTTTAAGCCAATTAAAAAAATACTTCATGTGCAAACATCGAAAATATTTTTAATCTTCAATTTTTTAGTAGTACTACCTATTTGAATTTTTTGGTATTTGCGGGAGTAGGGAAAGAGAGAACAACATTAGTTACAACTCAAAATAATTTTAGAATTATTACTTAATACAAATTTCGAAAGAAGAAAGTTTACTTTAAATAAAATTGAAAATATGAAGAATTACCTAATGAAAGTGACTGCAGCTCAGTGTTATGCAGTTTTTTAAATTAAATGTTTCAGCAAGTTGTAATTAATTGTATCCTACTATTTTCTTTCCTTTTGAAATGAAACAAATGAATCTTACCTCTAAAGGAAGAGAAACGTTCGTTCAGATTCTTGAATGGTATTTATTGAAAATACAGCTTTACGTACAGCATTAAAAACCTAACAAGATTTGGGAAAATATGATATATACCTTAAGGGCGAGATTGGTGTATCAAGACTTCCACGATTGTTCCTGAAAAATAAACGAAATCGTCAGACCAACAACTGACCTTCATTAATCGACCATTAATCTTGGCTGAACAGCATATGAAGCGAAGCGATAATGATTGCTAACAATAAAATAATCAAACGCGATGCATTCCTAATTATTAAGCAAAGCATCCAAAGACTCTAGAAGCTTTATTCTTACAGCAAATTTGGCCCTATTGTAGTTTATCGCAGCAGAAATCATAAAAGCAGCATATCGAAAGAAAGCGATAAGCATTTTCATTTTGAATAGCGAACGCAAGAGAAGCGCAAGAGTAAAAAAGTTAGTAATCTTAAGTTTGCTGTGGCCTAGAATCCCGTCATTTCGGCGTAGGTCAAGTCCAGATCGTCGCACATTGCCCTGTACTTTTCCTTTTCTTCTCTCAGTTCGTCTGCAATAATAAATCAAAATTAAATTTACGAATAGCGAGAAATACAAGAACAAAAAATTAGACATTGCATGTTTCTAACAAATAAATATCTACAAACACCTTTATTATTATTTCGACATATTAACATTTCACCATCTAAATAAAATAATTCGCTACCTTCTTTTCTGTCCACCTCTCTCATAAGCGCCTTGACTGTCCTCTCAGCATGCATAGCTCGTTTTTCTGTCATCTTAAACTGCAGTTTCGTATCCTTCAATTCCTGCTTGAATTCCTCCACTCGGCGGTTGGCCTAAAACGATTTACTATTTTTAGAAACAAGATCTAATTTACAAATAAAAAATATCAACAAAACAAATGTCGAAAACGAAAGTAAATAATTGTGAGAAATTACTTTTTCTTCTGAGACTTCCAAAGACTTGACAATATTTTGCACAATGAAGAGCTCATCCTCTCGTTCAATAATTTTCCTGCAAGCAGAAAAGAAGAGGTAAAAGAAAAAAGGTTTATTACCCGGGGAAGAATTTTGGAAACGCACTTATGCAGGGACTGCTTCCTGATTGTGAGTTTAATTTTAGCCCATACTTTGGACACCGTAAAACAAATACTGACGCTTCACTAGTCTTCACTCTCTCCTCCGCAGCTTCTAGTTCTTCTTCAACAAGCTGCAGCTTCCTCGAAATTTCTTCAGATTTTGTGTCGGCGTCCTCAGCGATTAGTCTTGCGTCTTTCAGCTCATTTGACAGTTTCTCCGTTCTCTCTTCGTCCTGCTTACTCCTTTCTTCCAGCACTTTACACATTCTGAAATGAATAAATGATTTACCATCAATAATGAGATTCCAAATTCATAAGAAATTAATATTAATCTCACAAATTAACAAAAAAAACTGAACTACTATCTATTTAGGGGTCGTAAATATATTATACAACGCTTTTTTGGAAGATTTTTCTACTCTCCCTCTCCCCTTGTGACGTTAGAGAAGAACACATTTTTTCACTATAATCACAACGTTTCAGAGGCCGAAAAACTTCATTTTCAAAATTTCCTGATTTTTATCTGACTAATTTTTCGCTTTTCCTGACCATTAATGAAATAAAATAATGAAAAGATTTTAATTTTTAAATTCATAATTTATTATTCTCAAGGCTGCCATAGCCTAATTTGCTTGAAAAGATGAAAAAGTGACTAATAGTAACTAATTTGCATTAATAATGTCACCAATGTTCTTTTGGATTTAAAAGAATTCAAATCAATTTTAATTATAAGACTTCAAAATAATTCAAGTTAAATTTGAAAGAATTTAAATAAATTAAAACAATTCAGAAATATGAAAATTTTCATCGAATTTAGACTTTTTTTAAACATTAAACTGAGTAGACTTGTGTGCATTTATAAGAATTGAGATTAATTAAATAAATTGCAGAGAATTCCAAAAAATTTAAAAGAATTTAGGATAAATGATTAAAAACTCAGGGCGAACTTCAAATGAATTGCAAAAAAATATTTTAATATCTCTTACAATTTTTAAATCCCTGCGAAATTCCTTACTTCTTGTGATTAAACTCTTTGAAATCCATTGAAACTTTTTCAAGCTCTTGAAAATTCCTCGGATTTTTTAAAAATACCATTAAATCCTTAAGATCTTTTGAAACACCTTTAAGTTATTGAAAGATATTAATCAATTCTGGGAATATTTAAACATACTCTAAAATATTTCAAAAGCATTCACAAAAATTCAGACATAGGTGAATGAATTCAATAGTGATTAACCATTTAATTAATCAAAAAATAAAATGATATCTCTGACATTTCCCAGACTTTTACTAACCACAAAAATTCCCTGACTTTTTCCTCGTTTTCAAATTTTCCCTGTTTTCTATGTGTGCAAAAATTATTGCCAATTTTTTATGTACACAGTTTTCAATCAAATATAATTATATAAAATCATATTATAGAAAAAATAATTGTTTATTAAGTTAGGAATTTTCGCAATATAAATAAAAATTGTAAAGTATTTTTGATTTGTTTAATACAACACTTATTTCAAATAAAAAACTCTTTTATATAAATCTTTTCTTGTTTCAATTACAGAAGTATTATAACTTTTAATAATGCTAAGTTAAATTTTGTTACGATTGTAAAGTGGCCTAAGAACTAAGTTAAAAAATGCGTTGACTTTCAAAAATATATTGGTGTGTTTTCTTCCGTTCAAACAGAATTAATTTTCTGAAAAATACTTTTAAAAAAATTGTAAATAAGAATTCCATTAACCAAATATAAAAAAGTAATTTCTGTTGGTATTTCAAACAAATCTACCTTGATTAAAACATATTCTTTTTAAAATAATAATTAATATTGTTATTTGTTATTAAAAACTATACACATGAAAAATTCGTAATAATTGTGGAACCCATATAAGAAAATTTAATTTTTTATACTTTAAAATCATTCAACGCCTCTTTCATAGCCAAAAATAACATCTGAATAAGTTTTTTTAATCGCAGCTATTTCTGATAAGTAATCTTTTTCACTCCTCCCTACTCTCTTATATCATTTACTATTTCTTAAAATAAATTATAATATTTCAAAAACTTTTACGTAATATTCCACGATATATAATAGTTCTTCCTAAACCATTCTTCCCTCCTGAAAGCGTGACGTAATATATGGACATCTCCTTATCAGAAAAATAAACAAATAAACATATAAATCATCGAATTTTAAATCGATTTTCTATTCATGAAATTCCCAAGAAAATTCTTCATAATTCAAAAAAATTGAATATAATGGCTCCCATTGGAGTATGTATAAAAGAACCAAGCGCTGTTTTACTTCGACGACCGAACGATAAGCTTCAAACAATTCTCAACATTTTATGAGGATCCATTATTTCAGCAGTTTTACAAAAATGCTTTAAAGGTAAGAAGTTTCTCTTTACGAAATATATAACTTTTATTTTCGAAAGACTTTTTCATACGATTATCAATATTAATATTATTGAAAATAAATGTAAAAATCGGATTTTTTTAAAGAATTCAAAGAAATGAGAAAAACAGGTAAATAGAGTAACAGTTGAGTATTTTTAATTCATAATCTAAAGACAAATTTGTTATCTTCCTAAAATTTATTTTTCTCACCTTTTCGCGTCATCGGCGAGTTCAGATGCTCGTACGAATTTTATTGTAGCTATTCCACGCATTTCTTCCTTTTTCTGAAGTTGCTCCTCGATCTCCTGAACTCTTTTCGTCATGGAAGTTCGGTCTTGCTCCGCCTATAAGAAAATACATTGAAATTGTTTCAAATTTAATTTAATTTAAAACACGCCTATTTTTAAAGTAAATAAAAAATTATAAGTGCTCTAATTTAAAATTATTCAACTTTTTGACATTTTTAACGTTTCCATTTTGAATTATCCCCAATTTTACCATTGTATTACTTTTTCATTGTAAGGCAAAAAATGTATCGCTTTTTATTTGCACGTTTCAATTGGAAAATTGACTATTTTTTAATTTTACAAAACTATTTTAAATGCCTAAAATCTAAAATTATACATTTATGAACTATTGGAAAGACGTTTCGAAAAAAATTATTCATTTTGAAAGTATCTACCCACAGTTTAAAATTATTATAGTGTAAAGGGTGTGTAGTTTTTAACTATTGACCGTAAAATTTTCAATTGAACATTTCGAAATTACCATGATGTTTTAGATTTCAGGCTATATTGAAAAAATCTTGATTGTTTCCTTCTTTCTTGAAACAGGAAATTGTTTAATTTTTAGGACTTCAAATATTTTCATGTTTTAAATTAGTACAAAGAATATTTATGAGCGAAGTTAAACACATTGTAATCGAATTTCTATAAGTATATTTACAACTTCAACATTTGAATAAGTAAAAGTCTGCCACATCGAACTGATTGAAATTTATAAACGAAGAAAGGACTAAAGGGCCTCACCGGATGAACATGTAAGTCTGCCCCACACATATAGAGTTCAAATTGGTGTCTTAGTTGGCATCTATGTGATGTACAATAGGGCGATTAAAAGAAAAATTAACGTGAACATACACACTGGCCTAAGCTCTACCTTTTTAGTCAACAAATATTTCAAAAGTATGTAAAATTCATTTAAAAAATGTGAAATAAGTAAGATAAACTTATTATTCTGATTAGAACTGAGTTTAAAAAATTTCAATAAATGAGATACACAAGGGGATAATTCTATATGTATAATCATTTAATACATATATTTTCAAGTAATCGAGAAAATAAAAAGAACAAAACTAGAATAGGGGACCTCTAAATCATATCCGATTTGTAATTTTTTTTTAAATAATTTGTTGACTAAAAAGGTGCAACTTAGGCTAGTGCGCGTGTTCACATTCGTAAATAATTATTTTGCGATATAAAATTAATCATACCAATGTACAATTAATGACCCCAAACATTACCCTTGAAATCAAATTTGTTGGTAGTTACGGAAGGGGAAATTAAAACTTAAGACCATTTTTTTAATCTAAAGCGACTTTACCGATTTTAGTGGTCGAAATATACGTTTGTAATGTGACAATTTTCCACATGAGTTCCATATGAATTCCATATGAATAGATTCAAAGTTTGTAATTCAAAATCTTTGATTTCTACGGCGATTTTTTGAAATTACCACATACATATTATTTTAATTTAATAATTAATTGTAGTTAAACCATTTTTTCATAAATTAAAAAAAATTATTTAATCGTGATGCCCAACGCCGATTTTTTTTAGGGGAAAATATGCTAATGTAAAGAATATAAAGATGTTTTGTTGAAAAATATAGATGTTGTAACTTAAAAATATCAACAGATAAAATTTTGTTGTATATGTTTTTTTTGGCAGAAAATTTATTAATTTTTCGTAAAAAATGGCTCTATTGGTATTTACAACATATACTCCAACATGATTTCAAGGTTAATTTCTGGGGTAATGGTACACCAAGAGTCCAACTTGTAAGATCAATTTGAACTCCATAAGTTTTTTACATGCTTCCGTAGGTTCTTTTAAACTCGCTTTCAAATTAAGTTTACTTTCTCATTTTCATCAATTCTCAATTTTTCAATTTTCATTTTAAAATGTACCATTTTCAACACCTTTAACTATAAACTTTGAAGGCCTGAAATTGGAATTTTATGTTGAAAATTTTCTATCTCTTTTCTTCTGAATTTATTCTATTTATGGTCCACTCTTTATAAGATTATATTCATAGATTAAAATTGTTTATTTCGGAACATATCTTTTACAGAATTCTACAGTTGTATAAATACTAGGGTGGTTTTTATCTCAACTTGATGGATTTTTTAAATTTGTCTGCTCTCACCCTCCAGTTTTGTTCCAATGCCCAAACAAAAATTGTCTAGAAATTTGAGCACAATCAGTTAATATTTATGGGTAGTGCAAAGACCATTAAGTTCCCCATTGATTTATACTTGGGAAAAAGTCAGCTTTTACCCCGTCATTTTAAAACTAATATTAAATTCTGTAAACAATTTTAATACGTTTAAACATTTAAAAGTATTCTTAGAAAGCAAAGTAGAAGATAAAAATATTTCAATCTTTCGAAAAATAGCAAAAATAAAATATGTAAACAAAAAAATTGTTTAAACAATTAAGTATGTGTAAACGTCTACGAGTATTCATAATAAACAAATTAGTACTTAAAACATTAAAATTCGTCGGAAATTTAGTGAGATAAAATGTTTATTTAAACAAATTATTTTATTGTTATCATTGATTAAATAACTCATAAAGTCTAGAAAATATGTTCATTTCGCGAGTTAACTGGAAAAAATATGTTAACAAATTATCATTGTTTACAAAATTCAATATTAGTTAAAAAATGACTGGGTATTCTTAAATTAGTGATTAATGGTTTTTTTAACTTTTAAAAAGCGTTAATAAACCGCAATATTACGAAAAATTCAAGTTTGTCACTTATGGGGGTTTCTTTGGGGACCCATAAGAGTGGCTTAAAATTATTCAACCTCAATGATTGACTCTTATTCTCTGACGAATTCTGAACAATATAGTGGAACACGGAATCATTTGTAACATATTATAGTGTTTAAATATTAGATTTACAAAAAGCTGAGTTTTTCCCATGTTAAATCAATAGGAAACTTCATAGTCTTTGCACCACTCCTAAATATTAACCGATTTTGATCAAATTTGTAAGACATTTTTTTTTTGGTATTCGAACAAAACTGGGGAGGGGGTGAGAGCATAGAAATTCGAAAAGTGAAAATAAGGGCCACCCTAATAAATACAATTATTTAGATAGCATTTGTTTATTTTTTTAATGCTTTGAATGTCAAATTGTTGAATTTTAATCAATTGTATAACATATCGATTGTTCTTTTTTATTAAAAAAAAATGTTGCACTCACTTTTGCAAAAGCTTTTTCACATCTATCTAATTCTGCGGAGCGAGTTTCAAGGGTGGCCTTGGTTTCTTCAAAATCTCGTTCCATTTGAGCATGTTTTCTTTCTAAATCACGCACCTCTTCAAATAGCAAATCAGCTCGTAAATTTTCCTGACGAGCCTTCGCTTCATTTGTATCTACCGTTTCATTAGCACGGTCCATCTCCATTTTCAATGCTGCAATTCTTTTCTTAATCGCCTCCATGATGTCGATTTACCAGATTGTTCTTCTCACAGAATTTGCCGAAGGACGCCCCTCGAACCTAATATAAATCATAAATAAAAAATAATGATCAGTTCCAATTAAACATTTAAATTAAAAAATACCAAATTTATCAAATGAATTAATTAACTGTTTAAATTGTATTGAAAGATTCTCAGTCATTGAATTTGTTACATGAACTTCAACCTCCTAAATTCCAAGTCACTGTGTTTCGCAATTAGATTTTAGTCACTTGGAATCTAGATTGTTCACGTAACTTTAACAGGTCGAATTAAAATGGACTTTTTCAAAAAGAAACTCTTCCAAAAATAGATTCACTTAATAAACAAAGGACTAGACATATATAAAAAAAAATAAATAAAAATCGTCCTACATAATACGATTCTGAATAAAAACGTTTTGTGTACGCTGTCCGTTTACAATTTCACATGTACACTTCCGAATTAAAAAAAAAAACACAACTTTAGAAAATCACAGTAGTCTCAAATTACAAAAACACTCATATCCACTGAGAATCCTTCCAAAAGAATTAACACTATTTACAATACTTCACGCAAAACACTGACCGCCCAAAAATAAGGCTATTTAAAAATAAAAAAATAAAAAGTCCCGAAACCACTTTCTATGAAAAACATTCTTGAAAATAGTAAATCACGAAGTACCGAGGGTGTCACGAAAATCGGGGTTTGCGCTCCGGCAGAGAAACTTAAACAGGATGTTTACAAGTCGTAATCGCTGAGTAAAATGTGCAAAAGGGGACACTCACTTTCGTCGAAGCGATGATCCGCGAGGAGAATGCACAACCGGATGCCTTCGAAAGCTAAGCTAAAATAAAACGAATCTGGTGGAGTGGACCTCCTCGAACGCTTCGATCGAATCCAATTCTATAATTGCTTGGCGACTTTGGCTTTCGTCCCGATTTTCGCTTGGCTCTTTGCTGATCGAACCCTGTCGACTGCACAGACTCGCCGAAATGCGATCTCCACCCTTCCAAGCTATTTTCGGCTAAATTCGCTAAAAACTAGACTAAAAAAATTCTATCCTCTGTATTAAACTGTTTATTAATGCGACAATGCAAAATAATTAAGTACATATTTAAAGAGAAATTACATTTAAAAAAATAATAAATGAAAAATAATACAAACTTTTTTTGCGCATTGAAACTTATGATCCCAAATTTGGTATCGCCATCTTGAATTTTCAATTCAAATCCAATTCAATAAAAATATTCACAATTGTTTAAAAATGGCAGTTATACTGAATTGTGCTTGTTTTGAACTCTTTTATACAGAAAATTTTTTTGACAAAATCCATATTCGAGACAAAATTGAAAAAAATGTATCAACTAGCAAATATGATCTTATAAATCACTTTCGAAGAAAAAAACTCAACACTGATATGCAAGTTTTTTTAGAAAAACTTGTAAAAGGCGTATTAAATATGCAAACAATTCTAAAACTTCAAAGGAATTCAAAAGAACTCGTGGAAATTAAAAATGATTCACAGGAATTCAAAATAAATCAAAGGAATTGAAGGCAATTGAGAAGAATATAAAAGGATTCAAAAGGATTCAAACACAGTTTTACACCTGAATTATGTAGTGATAATCCCTAATCTACAAGCTTCTAATAATCGACATTGAGGGATTAACCTTAGTAATTTTCTGCACACTTGAATTAAAACTAGTTTAAAATCTTCAAATGAGTTCAAAGAATTTAAAGAAACCAAAGAAATTCGAAGAAGTTAAAGAATTCTAATAATTTAAGGGAATTCCAAGATTTGAAAGAAACTCAAAGGAATTTAAGGAAATTCAGAGAAAATCGAAGCATTAAAAGGGACTGAAAGAATTTTAAGTGATTTAAAATAATAATTCCCGGGTTTTTCCCGGTCAAATTTTTCTCCCGATCAATTTTTATATGTCTTTTTGTGATTTTTGAAAGTCAACGTATACACATAAATAGGAATTATGTAACATGATATACATATAAAAACTCTGCCCGCTATTTTTCGTGAGGATAAATTGATCGAAATTCCGAGAACTACGAATAGCTGTACATAGAATTTTCAAATCTTGAAAAAATGGTCTTAAAAAATTCGAAAATGCTTTATTCTTGAATTTTCATCCATAATATCTGCCTAACGAACATCTACTTTTCCTTGTACTTTACTTACTTGTATTTGTACTTGCACTAGAAACCGACTAAGTCAAATTTTACATAAAACCAATGCCTTCTCATTAGGACGAGAATGTAAAAAATTACATAAATCGATATACATAGGATAAGCATAAGAAGGAACCTTGCCACTGTAGACAATGTAGAAATGAAATAAAAAGAGGACAACGTAGAAAAAATTGATTTTTCGATAGAATAAACAAAATTCTCGGGTTTCTCGCGGTAAAATAAAATTCCCGGTTTCTCCCGATTTCCCGTTTCGCTAGACACCCTTTAGATGTTATAGACTTGCATACAGCTGCATTTACTTAATTTTTTCAATTGAATTAAAGATAATTAAATTTGTACTAAGATGTATATGTGACCTGCTGCGAAAAAAGGTAACTAAGCATGAATTTCAGAATTTTACAGGATACTCAAGTAAAAGGTGCCAAACCGTGCAAAACTGCAAAGAAAATGATTTTTTCCGCTTAGGCACCTTTTCTCGTGGCAGGTCGTATATTTTACAAAATAAGTCAACTTTTTCAAACTTGGAAAATGATTCTTTAGACTTCAATTTTTAAACTTGCGTTTTTTCAAAATCTGAAGATTGTGCCGAATTGTTCTCGACAAGCACAATTTTCAAGTTAAAAAGCTTATTTATTTTATAAATTTTGAATATTAGTTCAAAAGGTCTTAATAAAGCTATTGCAATTGTGCAATGCTTTCATCTAGCAGAACTTGGGATCATTTTCAAATTTTCGAAATGCACTTTTTTTGAAATTTCAATTATTAAAATCATTAAAAAGTTGACCACTTTTCGAAAATGTAAACCTGAGTGGAAAGTTTCTTTAGTAATAGTTATGCTCGCCGAGAAAAACTCATCACGACTTTCCCTTTTTCGAAATTCTAAAAATTGAAATATTGTTTGGCTTGTTTAAAAAAACGGTTCAGCTGTTAAATTCGTATTTCCAGCACAATATATTGTATATTTAGTACACTGAAAACAATTTTTATTTTTTCAAAAAATCAAATTTAGTTATTCTACGTCTTTTGTGCTACTCCGTACAACTTTGTGTGGTTTAAAAAACAAAATGGCTCAGCTGGCCCCAAAAGCGCTATTGTTTTTTATAATTCTAACACGGTTAAAATTTTGTTGAACAAATCTTGGTAAAAAAATTGCACAAATCAGCACAACTTTTTTTACATTTCAAGTTGGTGGTGCAATATTCGAAAACATATGAAGCTAGAACTATTTTTCTCATTATCAGCTCGCACCTTCGAACTTCGTTTCATTTTCCAAAATATAGGAAGCAATTTAAATTTAATTCTGAAATTTAGATTTATTTTGACAATGACAAAACAAAAAACTGACCACACCTATTTTTTTATATAAGGGCGAGCTTAAATTACAATAAACGTGGTATAATTCGTCGTCAATTAACATAATCGTATTACTTCAACGCTTGTAAAATCAGTAGAAGATATGAATAAATCCATTTTCTACTTTTCGAAGATTTTTTTTAAATAGTGCGTGTATGTTGCGCAATGGTAATACTTTCGGTGCAAATATACAACAAAAAATAAGTTATGCGCTGAGTTTAAGCTTGAAAGTTAAGATTGGAATTGTGTCTTGAACAACTGAAAAAAATACTTCCAATTTTAAAATATAGGATCGATAGGAGTAAGTGTGATAACGGGGTCAGTGTGTGAAAAAGAAAATTTGGAATAAAAAACAAATAAGTTATTAACTTTTTTATTACAATATAATGATTAAACCTCTTAATATTTGCAGGAAAAATGTTATAGTCATTAGTTATTCCGTTAATAAATTATTTTTTAAGAAACTGACACGCTTTTAGAAAAATCCAATTCTTAGTTGTGGCATATGGTCTTTTGATTTTTTCCTACATAAAACACCTTTTGTTGAATTTTTTTTAGGAACAAAGAAAGATATTATATTTACCTTTAATATTCGTTGTTTTCTAAGAAATGGGACATTTTTACTTTTTTTAATGATACATTACGACAGAGTAATTAAAAATCAGACTAAGGGGTAAGTGTGATATCTGTTCTTTGTTTTTCTTTTTCCAGTTCGAAGTTAGTTGAAGAGGTTAATGCCCATTTTTGTAATGAAAGTATAAGTAAATACTGATGATAATAATAAATAATAATAATAATAATAATAATAAAGAAATAGACATTTTAATATATATATTTCCACAGAAAAGTATTTTTAAATCAATTAAGAAATGATACAATTTAGAATAGGTAAGTTATTCAATATCACGGACCTTCATTCGAAATTCAAATTTGTTTACTTTATTTTCATTAATATTCTAATAAATGAAAAAAATAGAAAGCAAACATACAAGTGGATGTTTAATTTATAGTTTCGAAAGCAGAGTCTTGTAAAGTTTAGATCTTAGTCATGTATCACATGTATCACTCTTACCCGTGATGATGGACAATCTGAAAACGTTGACGCACTACCAGAGAAAGTTAAAAATATTTCTATAAACAAGTTTTTGTTGATTAAAGAATCAAACGTTAGAAAGTCCAAAGATAATTTTGAATAAATCTATTGAAAGTTGAACTTTGTAATTTCGTATCACACTTACCCCTATCGACCCTAGAAATAAGCTGCTCACAGACATTCTCGTTTCTACATAACAATAGGTATAAAGAAAAAAGTGTAGAATTCATAAATGCACTCTTTCGTACACAACATATCTATAAAAATTTTCTAACTACTGTAGCAAAATTACACATATTTTTATCAATGGAATGTCAAGGTAGCAACAATGCACTTATTTCATAAATGGAAATATAGAAAATTGGACAGACTAGTTTCCTTGAAAATTTCACCTGACGAAATTCATTTAAACATTGACGATAACTAAACTGAAAATTCAATAATGCACTAATGAAAAATGAGTATAATATCTCTTGTTCCCATTCTAAAATAAACTTCGTCAAGGCAATTTCGCGGAGGCTTTAACAACTATTCAATTTCAATTATTCAATTTTAGTAATATAAAACGAGCCTACTTATTTTAAAGAGGGCAACATCGACTTAATTTGTAAAGGTATCCAAATACCTACTTTACAATACAATTAACCAATAATAGGCGTTTACAAAACGAGCCATAGCAGAATTTCGATATGTCAAGAAAAAGTTTCAGATTCTACGAGACGAAACAATTGCATAATGCTCTATGGCACGAAGCGAAAAATACCCAAGAACTCAAGATTTCAATGGACTCAAAGAAGCCAGTTTCGGTTGCTCGGTATCACAATTGGTATCGCATGATGCCTAAAGTTGTTGCGAATTTTGCGTAATACAAAATGCGTACGCCGCGATGCAAAACCATGATTTCATTATGATTACTCGTATTAAAGACTAATTGTATTAAATATTAAAGGTGCAATTAAATGCAGCGAATAGTGATTCAAGTTGATCCGCTTATCTTATTTAATAGCAGTTATATTAGATAATGGAAAGATTGCAAAACATAACTGTGAATCACAATACTAGGCAAGAAAGCTACAAAAGAATATCACAAAAAATTCAATACTACTCCCTCGGTGCCTTTTGCAAGTTGAATCAAGTACAAACTTTGGTACCGCACCCATAGTCTTTTCCTAAGTTAGAGACTATTAAAGCCTTACAAAAATGAAAACGAGGATCCTCGTTTGCGATAAACATGGTATTTAAAAATATGAAACTTCACGTAAAATTGTCCTTTTGTGATTGACGGTTTTTAATTGCATTCTAGGTTATTTTAATTGTATCCTGAAGTTCGAAGAACATCGGTTGAGATTATTCAAAGGATTCTTATTAACATCGGTAAAATTTCTGCTTTGCTATCGACGCAAGCAAGGACGTCATCTCGAAAGATCAGAACCAGTCTCTGACCCCTGGGAAGTTGACTGGACGTATGTTGGTGTGTATGATAATAATAGATGGACTGCGTCGTCCCTTCCTAGGGCTTTGAGTTCCTGAACTAGAGATCCTACTGTACAGTCATTTCCTGCGCAACTAAGAAGCCTGTAAATAAAAATTTCGACATTTAGGGACTTGTGAAATTATTAAAATCCATAATAAACCAAACTCTCGCTTTCAGTCACCCCGTTCTCAGCCTTCCTAGAACTGCTGGGTCCCTCAGTTTCTCAGGAGAGCAAGGCGAAAGCGGTTGTGACATTATATAGATTATATTATATTATACATTATAT
>JAWWLR010000158.1:69908145-69918452 GCA_035041075.1 Acraspis erinacei | reverse complement strand
TTTGCGACTTCGATTCCGGTGCTAAATTTTTTCCCCCTAATATGTACTTACAACTATGATAGCAAATAATATTCTTATTTAATTAAATTTATAAAGTGTATAATTGATCAAATTATAATGATAAAAGTGAGTTGCAGGGAATGGTAAGCCCAAATTATTATAGGCGAAAGAAATATCGTTTCGAAGGATTTATATCATCATATAAATAATTATGATATAATAATAATGTTAATGGTAACTTAAATTTTTAAACGCAAAGCATTTTTCTATAATTATTTCGTCGTTAACTTAGCGTTTTCGCTTTTATCGGAACCGAAGCCGTAAACGACGCCGGAAACGACGTCGCACTAGGTCCCAAATTCCGATCTTGTTTCCGGCGTCGTTTCCAATCTCGTTTATGGTTTCGTTTCCGACCTCGTTTCCTGCGTAGTTTTTGGCGCCGTTACCGTTGTCGTATCCTACGACGGATTTTTCAATAGGCGCAGGATGAAGTTGTTTCTTTTCGCAGCATAAAGTTGATTCGCAGATACGCTTTTGTTTTGTTTACCAAAGTTTTTTTTAACATTTATTCGTTTTATTAATTAAAGGATTTAACGTTTACAAATACATTTTTTATGTACTTTGAATTTTTTCAAGCTCTTAACAACTTTTTACAATTTTTTAAAATTCCTTAAAATATTTCAAATTCCTTAAAATCTTTTGCAATCTCTCGACATTTTTGTAAGCTCTTCCTAAGAAATTTTCAGTAGGTCTTAAAAAGGCGTTTGAATCTTTTAAAATGCCTTAAATTCTCATAGATTCTATAAAATAGTTTCATAAATTCCGACATTCTGGTAAATTCTTCAAAATCCTATGAACATTTATTAAAATTCCTTAAATAATTAAAATCCTTCGAAGTACCTGGACAATTTTTTAATATCTTGAAAATGCCTCGGAATCTTTTTAATTTTTTTAAATTATGTTCTAAAATACTTTAAAATCTGAAAAGTTTTTTGAAATCATTTCAAATTAATTAATGATTAAATTAATTAATAATTAAAATACCCTAAAGTATTTCAAACTAGTTGAAGAAAATTCAGAATAATAGATCTGAATTCGTTAGTGGTTATAACCAATGTTATAAAGTTACTAAAAGTTACTAAAGTAATATTTTTATTTGCAAAAGTAACTTAAGTGACTTTACCTTAAAAATTTTACAAAAGATGATTCGAGAAATTAAAGTGCTTCTTATAGAAATTCCCTGACTTTTGCAATTTTTTTCAAAATCCCGAATTTTTCGTGAGCTTCCCTGACCAAAAAATTCCTCTAATTTCTTCCCTGATTTGCAGGTTTTACCTGACTTGCGGCCACTCTGCAAGCTGCTATTTGTTTTTGGAATGTGAAAAAAATTAATTTTTAGGTTTATTTTGTCTGTAACTCTCCTGGTTTGGACAATTGGATTGAATTGCCGATGGTAACTCCCAAACAAATAATCGCATCACGTGAAATAGTTAGACTATTTTCAGGAAATTTGGAAGAGGAGGTAAGTAAAGGTGAGAAATCTTTTTAGGTAGAATTTTTTTCGAATTATTTTTTAGCTTAGTTGAATAATTTTGGATTGTGGCTCAATCTGTAGCAAAATTCATTGGTGGCCGAAGGAAAGGAGAAGAAAGCTTAGCTACAGTCATCCAGAAAGCCATCAATTTACTTGTTATTTATACTTCACTATATCTTTTAGTATTCTTAACTTTTCACTCAAATTTCAGTTCAAAATGACTAATAATTAGTGAAAACATTTACTGAAGTAAATTACAACCTATCTTCTCACTACTATCGGCGAGAAAATGATAGGCATCTGCCTTTGAAGCTTAACAACTCAGCCAAAAAAATGCTTGCACAATAAAAAAATAGTCATATGAAAGCTAAAAGTATTCTACGGAAATGAGCTTGAAGACGTTTATGTAACAAACTTTTTATGCTTTGCAACAATGGGAAAATTTTGAAAAAATTCATGAGCACGAGGAAAACTGTTATGAACCCATTGCAGTTGAGAAATTTAAGAAATAATAAAAATTGTTGCTTAAAAGTACAAAAATGTACAACTATATTAACTTCAGTTCTAATAAAGATATTTAAGCGATTCAAAATGCAAACCGTACCGGACAGGCTAAGTCATTACTTTCAATAACCCGAAAAGATGTGATAGTCTTATTTTTTGCGAAAATCGCGATATTTTTACACATTTTTTTGTTGGAAAACACGTGCCAGAAAGAAGCCGGAATCTTTTTTTTACTGCCGACTGCTCGTGCCTTTCTTCGACCCGTTGTTCTGAATCCTTGGGCGACACCTGGCAGGTTCTCGGCATTAAAAAAGAAAGGTTCGGGCTTCTTTCTGGCATTTGTTTTCCAACAAAAAAAAGTGTCTAAAATATCGCAATTTCCACAAAAAAATAAGACTACCGCATCCTTCCGGATGATTGAAAATAATTACTGAGCCTATTCGTTACAGTTTGCAGTTTGAATCGCTTTAATATCTTTATTATAACTGAAGTTAATGTAGTTGTACATTTTTGTACTTTTAAGCAACCATTTTTATTATTTCTCAAATTTCTCAACTGCAATGTGTTCACAAAAGTTTTCCTCGTACTCATGAATTTTTTCAAATTTTGGCCATTGCCCTTGTATAAAAAATAATGTTCTAAACTTGACTGTTCTTAAATGTACCCGAAATTCCTTACTTTTTTTTACATTTTTCAGTCTGCAAAGCACAAAAAATGTGTTACATAAACGTTTTCAAGCTTATTTACGTAGAACACTTTTAGCTTTCATATGACTATTTTTTTTATTGCGCTAGCATTTTTTTGCTGAGTTATTAAGTTTCAAAGGCAGATGCCTATCATTTTTTCGCCGATAGTAAGTAAAATTTTCTGTTAAAAAAACGCTTGTCACGGAAAATTTTATTTAAAACTTTAGATTCTCTCAGAAATTGTACTGGGTAATTTCTTTGAAATCTTTTAAATTCGTGTTAAAATTGAACCTCCGGAAACCATAACTGAGCGAGTGCTTGGCCTAGTAGAAAAGGGAGGGGATAACGCGATAGACCGTCAGATTCAAGTTCAGAGAGTCAAAATTTTAATATGTTTCTTAAAACTTAACTCCCGATATTTTCGAAACTAAAAGAGATTTGTTAATCAAACTTGAAAGGATAACTCTTCTTACCTTAGCAAAGCCTTCGACACAAAAAAACGAATAAACAACATATAATTAATAATGAATTAATTATAAGTATTCCTATTGAGATTTGTGCTAAAATTTCAGGATTTTGTAAAGCTGTAAGGGTGATTTTTTTCTTAAAGAGCAAAGAAGTTTTTCTGAAAATTAAATTTTTTAAAATTAATTATTATGAGAAATATGTGAATAAATATACAAGAGCGTCGCGGGCTGAGGAGAAAACGAGCGCGCGCGGCTAGATTCTGCATAAAAAAGAAACATCAGCTTAGAAAAATGTGAGGAAATTATGATGAAATCCCGATAAACTCATTATAATATCTCTTCGCAACTGGTAATTGTTTTCTAAATCCTATAAAACATGTGTGATTACATTTTTAAATTAAAGGAGCATCATAAAACTCATTTTATCGACGAAACGAGTGCAAAAAGACCCAGCCAACCCGACTCCCTTTTTTAAATTATTATTTTTATTTTTTATTTTTCGAAACATTTCCTACGAATTTAAAACTCCAGTATTTTGTATTAGAGTTTTTATTGTAATTTAGGCTCCTATAACTTTCAAAACAAGATATTTAAAAATATTTTTATTTCTTTTAACACTTCTAAGTGTTTACTAATTTTCATAAAAAATGAAGTTAGCCTAATTCTTGGCGGTAACGAAAAGATAGCCTATTATTATTAGAACCCATCGAATTATAACTTATATACTTCTATACTATTTTGGAGTTGAAGCTTATAGACCATTTAACCTTTAGGACTCCGCGCGGCGGTCCTGTGGACCGAGGTTCATAGGACCGCTACGCGGGAATTAAACGCGCGGAGTCCTAAGGGTTAAACGAGCTACCTGGATCTTTAAAAATATCTACCTGAGTGCTTACCGAAAACATTCTCTGAAGCTTCTCTGAGCCAGAGAATCTATAGTGAATATTCAGATTTTTATCGGTAGGGTAGAATTCATATTTCAATTTCAATAGTCTATTATTAATATTCTTTGCATAATCGGGATGAAATTTGTCGCTACATAAATTGATTAAAGTTTATTTAATCTTATAATACATTGAAACTTACATAACGCCCTCCATTAAATGTCTTATAGAAACCGATAGAAATGGACAAAAGGATATATAGAACCCTATAGAGTCATATAGAAATTTTATAAATTCTATATGGCTCTATATGGTTCTATATATCCTTTTGTCCATTTTTATAAGTTTCTGTAAGGCATTTAATAGAGGGATAGTAAAGTAATTAGTTTTTTGTAGAAAAACATTTTTGACGAAAATGTGTTTCTTCACTGTATAAAATGAAAATTTGATCTAAAACGCTCTGCTTTGGATAAATATTTAGTCTTAGTTTTTAATAATTGTTTTAAACTTCACGAAACAATCTTAAAACACTTATATGCACAAATTAGAATGCATCATTAAAATTCTACCTTATGTTTCTAGTTCCCGTTTTCGGCAAAAGATGTTGAAATCGTCGACCATCCTTCTCAATACGCCTCATTATCATGAAAAAATTTGACAAAATCTATTACAAATTTGTGGCAGTTTGAGAAAAGCATACACGCTAAAAGTCACAAGTTTTTAAAGAATGAAAAACAAATCCGATGATGAGGATTTCGTAGAAAGCTCTCAACCGGTTTTGAAAAATAAAATGAAAACTTGCAAGCAGCGAAGTTTAAAGAAAGACTCTTCTGTGAAGAGTTCGAAAAAACGTGTAAGAACTTCAAAAAGACTTGTAATAACTCCAAGAAACAAAAATTGTCTACAAAGTGTCGTGCAAAGAAATCGGGCTGACTCGACGCCTGAAAAATTAGCATCAGATAATGTTAGTATCGGTTCTGGTAGCAATTTCAATACGCCATCTAAAATAAACTCAGAATTCCTAGATACTTCTCATTTAGGTGATTTTGAAATCCTAAATATGCAGCATAACATGGACGATATTTTAAATTGGAAAGACATGCAATTTCAACCCGATTCTACCGTGGATTATACTTGCCCGGATGTAATTCTTCGTGTCATTGAGTCCGAAGGAGAACAAGAGAAAGATCCCTTGTTTATGGAAATTGAGAATGAAGATAGGAAATCTGAAAGAATTGTGAGTCAGTCGCCTCTCACGAAATCCATTAATAAATCTAGTCCCCGAGAAACAGATAGGAAAAGGAAAGCGTCTTTTGCTAAAAAACAACCTAAGTCTGAATACAAACTGAAAAAATCCAATGAAGAATTTTCTTCTGAAGAAGAAATGGATATGGGAATAGAGAGTATTCTGGAAGAATTATATCATGTTGAGAAGAAAGAAATTTTATCTTCTCGAACAATTGAAGTAAACCAATTATTTTTTAACATTGAAACTGTCTTTTTCTCAATTCATTTAGCCGATTAGTTGAATTCTCAATATCTAAAATATTGCACTTCCATTTCTTTTGCACAGAAACTTCAAGACTTGGAAGTGCGTTTAGCACATCAAGTTCCAGCTCAACATCAAATCGAAAGTCATGCTGGATCTCGAATGCCCACGCAACTGCAGAAAAAGAATTTCGAAAAGTACCACACGATTATAAAAGGAAAGTTTTCTAAACAGGAAGACAAGCTTATTAAGAGAAACTGGGCATCTTTTTGTAAGGTGAATTTTCAGTAATTTTTCAGAGTTTTGACATTGAAAATTATATAGCTTAAAATTGTAGTCGTTTGAAATTAAATAGTTTCTTATTAACAGCTTTTGAAATTGAAAAAATTGTATCAAATTATACTTTTTTCTACTCAAAATATCAGTGGCGTGAGAACTATATATTTTTAATATATTTCGTTGAAAAACAGGGACACGATTGGGACGAGAAAAATGTACAACCGTTTTTGTATCTAAAACGCCAAGGAAGATGTCACATTTCCAACATAACAGAAAGAAAGAAATTCGTGCAATTTCTGGCTAATGGACTTCCGGGTCGAACTTTATACAGCGTGTACTTCCGATTTAGAAGATTGTTCGGGACAAGGTCTTATCAGACGTAAGTTGTAGTTTAGATTTTTAAATAGTTTAATAGCTTCATTTATCAAACTGTTTAATCAACTGTAGAAAAGGCCGATTTACTGAAGAAGAGGATAAAAAAATAATACTCTACATGAAAGGTGAAACAGATTCCAATAACAAATGTGCTCAAATCGCTAAAATTTTAGGCAGAACAAGACAGTCCGTTTTCTTAAGGTTTCGGCTATTAAAGAAAAATTCCACCTGCAAACGTAAAAAAGAAGGAAAGCCATGTTCGTGCACTATTTCGGATTTAATTATCTTTTGAAGACATTACAACTTGTAATTGTATTTAAATTATTAAACTTATATCTTTTAGTAAGTCGAACAGAAGTGACTTGGACTGTGGCTTTGATTGAAGAATTTCTGCAGCAGTTGATGGCTGCCACTTTAAGTGAAGACGTGAAAGAATTAAAGTATGCATTAATCCCGAAAGTCGTTTGGTTAGAGATGGAATCCAAAATGCACATCGATCATGCACTTCTGGCAAATTTCTGGTTTCGACAACTGCACATACAGTTATTTGCACCCAGTCCTATTTACTTAAATGACGTGAAAATCAAGCTAATTGAAATGTAAGTTTTACTGTTTTATGTCCGTTTTGTAGTCATAAAAATATGTGAATTAAGTAACGCAGCGCAAAATATTAATATTTCTCTATTATACATTTTTTTCAGACTATACAAAAATAAAATTTCTCACCCGAGGGAGATAATTTGGAGCGATATTTGTATGCTTTTCGATGGATTAACAGCAGCTTTTCTTTGCCGGTTATTTCACAAACTCATGCAATATGTTTTAAGAAAAAACATTTCAAGGAATTTTGTTGGTAAATAACTTAAATTAAAATTTTATTCTGGTCTTAAAAAATCGTATATCTAACAATGTATATAAAAAGATGATGTTTTCTTATAGAAATGCTTAAGTTCCTCCACGATGAAATGATTCCCCATTTAAAAGAGCAGCCGGAGGACAAATACTTGCCCAGAATTTCTTTTGAGGACAAAACGATCAGAATGTTGGATTACAAATACAAGGAAAAAGAAGTGACAAAAAGAAGAAGTGAAAGACTAAACTCTTCGATTAAAAATGATATCAACCACAAAGATATCTCTGATGTAACGTGGACGTTGCCGATGCGGGAAAAGTTCTTGAACACTTTACTTGTCGTGACACTTTGCACGCATGTGGACGATTTGAAAGATGCGATAATTCCCAAAGTTGTCTGGGAAGAGGTGGCAGAGAGAATTAGCGTGGATGAAAATACTCTAATTGAGCTGTGGTATAAAGAGATGCATATGCAACTCTTTTCCCCAATTCCGATTTACATGAATGATGTTAAAATAAAGCTGATCGAACTGTAAGTTAAAATATTTTCACAGAGTTGTGTGTTGTAAAAGAAAACGTATTAATACAAATTCTGTGTCTCATATACATTTTTTTCAAGGATCTACAATGAGCAAATAAAGGAACTGGATCTAATAAAGTGGCCTAAAGTGTGCAGATATTTCGATGGAATGACAACGTGTTTCATTAGCGAGGTCTTCTTCAATCTCATTCGTTCGGCTCAAAAGGAAATCGATTCAGATAATTTCTGTGGTATGTAATTCTTGTATCTTTGAAAGCATTTTTTTTCTGTAGGTGGCGAATGGACCGGTAAACTGAGAATTTTATATACAGACAAAATCGCAGAAAATTATAGTGAATTTATATTAAAAATTATCATAAAAGTGCAATATCTAGAAGTAAGTAATGAATAAAAATGTCCTAAACAATGCTTCTGGAGCCTCATCTAGTCAGATAATGTTGGGTTGAAAATTGTACACTATAGGTCGACTGAACTGCTAAAAAATCGTATTTTAGCCATAGAAAGTGAAACATCTCAGAAAATAAGTTTTTATTTGGCGGCGATTGACCACCGGGAATCTTGATTTGAAATTGAAAGGCACAATAGGATTATTTTTTACTCTTTAGATACCCTTTCTGGGGTTTTACATATCTAAATTGCCCCTCCCACATGAAATGGCAGACATTAAACCCTCATGACGTCGACAATTCGTCCGTTAATCCTCCGTTTGATTCTTGGCGTACTAAAGCATATGGGTTTTTCAATCTATAAGATCTCCTGCCGTCGGCAGCCCAATTTTTTATTAGAAGCGTTCACATTCGCTTCAACGTTTGGCGAAGGGTGAAGAAAACTGCATTAAACCTTTAATTTGTAAAAATTAATATTTTATAACTTGAAATTCAAATTTCTAAAAATGGTGGAATTTAAAAAATAAAGCCTTTTAATACTTCAATGATTATGAATTCACTATATGCAAAAGCAAATTGAGGCCATTTTAGTTTAAAAGCACTGTAATTTTTTTAAATTTCTAATTAAAGTATTACAAAATGTGTTTGGTTAAAAATTTTAATTGTTCAAGATTGCTTCATTTCCAATTGATTGAAAGTCTTAATAGTTTGAAGTTATTACATTAAAAGCGTAAATAATTTTAGATTTAAATTTTATGAAAGAAAAATTTTTAATTGATCACTGTTTAGAATGTCTAATTTGAATAATTTTGGTGTTTGAATGCCTTGAAATGAAAACTGTTTTTAATGTTTTCCATTTGCTTTTCAATTTCTTACACTATTTTTTTAAGTGGTTATTGATTTCTATTTGTTCAAGTTTCAATAAGGCTAAGTAATAGCTCGAAAGTTCTTTTTTATTTTTATTTTTTATTAACAAATTTCGAGACTCTTTGTACCAGTATTTTTATTTTCGGGGATGCAACGTACCATTGACAAGGAATTTTCTTGGAGGTGGCTGCTTCTTTCAGGATTTTCCTTTCATGGTTCTATACAACTAAGTAGTATCTCGAAAAGACTTTCTTGTTTCCAAAAGAAATTAAATTCGTTAAATTTAGACTGTTTTTTGTGGCTCCTGTAAAATTCGAGTTTTTACACTTGCACCTCTATATCCTGGTGTCCATCAAGTAACCAGGAAACCGCTTATCTTCTAACTGGGAATTTTCTCTGGGTCTAGAGGGACCACCCTGAAATAATTATTTTGCAGTAGATACTTTTTTATCAGCTCTTTAGCATTTAAATAAATAACAATACTTCCAGATATTATGGAATACTTATACAAAACAATTATTTCCAAACTCAAAACCCAGCCAACTGACAAATACTTGCCTCGATTGTGTACAAAAAATGAAAAACTCAGCATCGTAGTTGAAGAATTCCAGAAATATGATATTTCTAAAGAAGAGGGAAGATCAAATAGTTTCGAATTATCAAACACGAAGTCCGATAATGACAAGCATATAATCTGGACAGTACCGATGCGGGAGAAGTTTATAAAGAAATTACTTGTGGTTACACTTTCTGAAGATCTCCAGGAACTGAAAAGCGCGATAATTCCGAAAGTTCTCTGGGATGAAATGGAGAAGAAAATGGAAATGAATCAGAAAATCTTAAGAGAACTTTGGTACTATGAGTTGCACATGCAACTCTTTTGTCCAGATCCAATCTTCATGAACGACATAAAGATAAAACTGATCAAATAGTGAGTTATAAATAATATTATAATTTCGAGAAAATTGTATGCCTTCCTTCTATTGTTCTAACTTTTTGAATCATCTTTTCTAGTTTCTACCAAGAAAATATAACTGGACTGAGGGCAATATTCTGGCCAAAAGTATGCAAATATTTCGATGGATTTACCACCTTTTTCCTTTCGAAGATTTTCTATGATCTGATACGCTCGGCTTCGGAAGAAATTGGCAGTACTGAATTCAGTGGTGCGTAATTATCATTGAGCACATTGCATGAAAGTATGCTTTTTTGAAGTGAAACTTCTTGTGGGTCGGGAGTGAGTTGAAAGAACGGCCGTTTGTTCCGCACTATTGAAGGGAGATATTTAGAGAAAATTTCAAATCGATTTATTTGAAATTGGCGGAAATATCCATTTTAAAAGAAAGTATGCGACGCCGCTAAAAGTTGCTCCGTGAGCCCTCAGTACCATCAGGCAGCGTGCTCGCCGTTGATGGCGTCAAATGCTTTCTTGTAAAATAAATG
>JAWWLR010000158.1:69730719-69742332 GCA_035041075.1 Acraspis erinacei | reverse complement strand
AATATTTTCCACTATGTATAACTTTTCCACCTGGGATACTATGATGAATATTAGGCAACTTGTTTATGAAAGTTAATTTAAAATGCTATTTTAACACAGAATAAACAGAATAAAAAGGATTTTCACAAATATATTTTCAGTTCCATCTGCAGGAATATCACTCACAATTATCAGTACCTAAAATTTAAGTTACATTGACATTTAAAAGTACTTTAGCGTATATTATAAATACTAATAATATTTTTAAGGGTAAATTTGGGAAATTCAATTGTTTGAGAAATCAACCATGATGTTATTTAGTAAGTTTTCAACTCTGGCTAAATGTAGCTTCCGGAATTTCCCAAAATTAAGTAAAATTTTGCACCAATAAATCAAAGCTACTGCACTTGATAAAATTGCACATAAACTTGAATATTTATTCTTTAATTTTCAACTTTTTAAGGAAAATAATATATTGTTGATATCATTATAATTCGCAGATTTCGAATATTATATTTTCAAATTACCAAGCGATAAATTATAACAAAAATATTCTGCGTTGTAGTATTCATTAGGTACAAAGGACTGCTGTTGACCAGGCTCGACGGCATCTGCTTGCATCTGAAATTAAAACTAAAACACTAAAAAACACTCGAACACTAGAAACTATAACAGCATAATTTAGTAAAGTTTCAAAAATTTTTATGACTTCATTTAGAAATTATAAATAAAAAAGTATGAAAATTTTCCTGTTGGGCACTTTTTCCAACATATCCTTTAAAAGTTAAAAAGTGCTAAATAATATTAACACTATTTTTTAAATAATTAAGATTCGCAGATATTACTTACATTGAGTTGAAAAAAAGAACAATCAAGGGCGCAGTTCATTATTTCAGAGTTGAGGATTCTTAAAATCACTTCAAAGTCGAAAAGAGTTATTCAAATTATTCATATCATTTACGTCTTATTTTTTTATAAAATGTTTCGAAACGCTCCATATTAATTTAGCGTACTACAAAATGAGAAGATTTTTTGAAACACTTAATTCAAAATCAAATAAATCGTAAAAATAGTAATTTTTCTCTTATTTTTAAATGTTTTAATTTTTTCTACGTATATTTTAAAAATACTAGCTATGTACAAAATTCATATGCATCACAAATATATTCCTTGATCTCTTAGTTTAATATTTTTATAGATACACTCTTGATTTACGCTTCATACAAAAACGATATTTTAGGCTGTTTGATTTTTTTTAATCTCATTGTATAGAATGACCAACTTTTTAGCAATCACCCTAATAAAGCTTTCTTCATATTTAGCAACATTTTTATGGAAAATCGAGAATGAATTTTTAAACTCTTAAAGTAGATTCAATTTTTGAATTTAGAGTTACAAAGAGAGCAATTAAACAAGTCCCGGATTGGTTATGTCCGATTTCAGAAAGAAACTCGGTATGCCGGTTTTATTTTAAGATATTTGGGCCGTATAACTTGCAGGATTCAGCCGCTGCCTGATTCTCGATCATTTGTTTTACCGTTATTCCTGGGACGATTTTGTATCCCACTGCGGCCCTGAATGAAATATTTACAATAGTTGTAATTGTAAAATTTTTAAATCCTTCGAATTTTAATTTTAATGACTGACACTTGTAGAAAATTTCAAGACCCATCGTTTTTCCCTTTATCAAAAATGTATAGGTTTTGCAGTTTTTAAAGTAATTGATAAAAACTGAATTTTTTGGAAACAAAAAATGTCAATCATTTTTCACTTCAACTCGCGCTAACTTAGTTAATTTTGAGAATTGATTAATTGTATTAGTACTAAATTATATTTTTAAGACGTAAATATTTTAATAAACAATCAAGTTGTTTATGGAGCAAATTTTAAGTAACCAAAAACGTCTAGTGAGGAAGTTGTTGAAAAGAACTAAAGAAGCTTTTTGGAAAGCCTTAGTTTAATCGAATTAATAGTTAAAAATGATGAATGTTTTAAATTGCAATCGGCAATCTTGACGCCGCACTAATATACGCGTGGTGACTCCTCGGCTACGAACGTATTGCAATTTAAAATATTAACTTTTTTATGAGTTTTGCAGTTTCAAAAAAATTAGCAACTTTTTGTTTATTAAAATATTTAAGTTTTTCTTCCTCAACTTGTTTGACAAAACTTAAAAATGTAATTTAGTATTAATAAAATTGAAAAATTTTCAAAACTGACTAAGTTAGCGTGAATTGAAGCAATAAAGATTGACATTTTTTGCTTTTTAAGAATTTAGTTTTTATTAATTACTTCAAAAACTGCAAATCCCATCAAATATTTGCTAACGGAGAAAAAGTTGCGCCTTAAAATTCTCTACAACTGTCAGTCCTTAAAATTAAAATTCGAACGATTTTAAAAATTGACTTTCAGGACAATACGTGTCAGGCTGAATCCACGCATATTCCCTTTTGGTCAGGAGACGTTCAAATGTAAAGCTAATTTTTTTACTGTTCAAATTTAAAATTCCTTTCAATGAAACAGAATGTAAAGTATGAACTTGTTTGATTTTAAAGTGATATTATATATTAATTATGTATTAGTTTTATTATTATATATGTCAAAATCATTGAATCCTTTGAGTTTGAATATAATTAAGATAATAGTTTCGCATGTTAATTATAAAACTCTTGTATTTCAATTTTTTAAGTTTTATGATGGAAAACGTCCTAAATGCAACCATTTTTAAATAGAAGCAAAATATTAGAGCATTTCCAAGTTAAACGTTTGTTATTGAGCAATTTTTGTTTCAAGCTGTTAAAATAGAATATTAACGACTTTAATAATTAAAAATTAAAATAGTTTTTAGCCAAAACCTCCCGCAAAAATTGAATCAATACAAATTTGAAGCATTAAACATTGAACATTTTATAATGAGAAGCATCTATGGTCGTCAAATTTCGAGTTAGAATATTAATAACAATGATAATAATATATAATATTAGTATATTGACAAGTAATGATTTCGAATATTTTAAATTGAAATTATTTGTAAGCTGCTTTTGCAGTTGGCCTAAAATGTTACGTAGTCCGAAACATTTTGTGTAGCCCGGATTTGAACGTGTGTACGAGTAGTCTGAAATCTAAAAATGTGAAGTGGAAAATTAATACTTTCTAAGTAGAATTTCCAGTTGTTAAGCTAATATTATTGTTTATTTAAACTATTTGTTTAGTTTATAATTTAAAAAAATCTTTTTTTTTGTCGATGCAGTTGAAAAAAAAGTGTTTTCGCTTCTCCTTATACTTCGAAATTTAAAATATTTTAGGTTCTGTGGTTCTTTCGAGCTAGTCTTTATAATAAATAAAATGAGAAATTTTTTCTAGCCTCAGAATCAAAAATTCCATTGAATCTCTTGGATGATTTGGTGGTATCAGATTCTTTAAGTTGTTCCTTTTGCAACACCGTCTTTGAAGATCAGACTCAACAACGTCTTCATTATAAGTTAGATTGGCATCGTTATAATCTCAAGCAACGATTGCATGGTCTAAAATCAGTTACTGAAGATGGATTTAGTCTTATTGCTGACAAAGGTGCTTAATCTTGATTTAAGTCAGTGATGAACATTTTCTGTATACATACTTTTATAATATAAAGATCTTACATTTATTCAAATGCTATGTATAGGTATACATTTTTTTTATTCATATAAATTCCATTCATAGATGACGTTTCGAGTATATCTGGTTCTGAACAAGAATCTGAAAACGAAGACGATACTGGAACTTCTGAAACGGGAGGAAAAAGCACTCCAGTGCATTCCGGTACATCGAATAAGAAACAAGACACTCTCCTAGCAACGGCATGTCGGCACCCTAAAGTTTTCTTTGAGAACGATGATGGGAATATATTCAGCATTTATCGGTGTTTATTGCACAATAAGAAGGTATATTGTATTTTTTCATTGTGTTTTCTTTTTGTTAGACCAGGCAAACTAAAAAATGTTTAAAATCTAAAATGGAGCGTCTCCACGACGAGAACCTACTTGGCCCAGTGGTCAAACTCTTGTGCTTCCAGTAGAAGGACCAGGGTTAGATTTCTGAGCTGGTGTAATATTTTAAAGATGTTTTTTACTTCTATAAAATTTTCTGAAATTTTATTTTAGGAAATTCCGGAAGTTGATAATGAAATGACAGCTCAAGCTCTGGAAAGCGGGAAAAAAGCAGCTTGGACTCTGATAATGCTCGGAGGAGGTCATTTTGCCGCAGCAGTATTATTAGGTAGATTAAAGTTTATGAAGTTTTCAACATTCAAGCATTGCATTTTTTTAAATACTTCGAAAATCTCAGTTGAAACTTTTTTAACAATAGGTGGCGAGGCAGTTGTGCATAAGACTTTTCACAGTTACACCGTCCGAGCACGTCAAGGATCGTCACAAAGCTCTCGAGATGTCCGGGCGGTTGGTTCTCGTCCAAAAAGCGCTGGAGCAAGTCTTCGTCGTTATAACGAAGCTGCCCTTCTTCAAGTAAAGCAAAATAGAAGTTATTTTAAATCAGCCTGGTACCGATTTTCAAATATTTCTATATTTAATGATTAAAAACTAATAATGCGTTTCAGCACGTGCAAGATATACTTGATTCATGGTCAACGCATATCGCAAACTCTTCTTTAATTTTATTCAGAGCTGTTGGACCTTACAATAGAAGCGTTCTTTTTGGAGGAAAAAATCCTCCCCTTGACAAAAACGATCTAAGACTAAGACCATTGCCATTTCCTACTCGAAGGGCGACCTTCAGCGAAGTAAAACGCGTCTACGATATTTTAAGCACAATGGAAATCTATGGTAATTTAATCATTTGCGATATTCAATGAGTTCTGCACCGCAGATTCGGCGAAAATTTTTACACGATAGAATAGGTGGCTGAAAATTCTGGTAAAATACTTTTCCGAGTGAAAAACATCCATATCTTAAAGATGCTTTCACTTAGAACACTAGTTTACCGGAACTGTTTGTCAGTAATTTCAACACCCTTAAGAGATTTGAACATCAATTTGCAGGATCAGCGGCGGATTTTACCCATAGTTTTCCTATATCACCTCGCCAACCCTTGAGGAAAAAGATATGGAAAGTTGTTACTGTGGAAGAAGAAGCTAAGAAGGAAAGTGTGACGAAAAATGACGACAGTAGTGTAAGCAGCGTAAGCAGTCCTGAAGATAATAGAAAGAAGGAATCCCTAAATCCTGTTCCTGACAGACAGGCCCGCAGTTCTCGGATGCAAATTGACAGGGCGAAACCGAGAAAAAGTCCGCGACGTCCTCTGCCTGGTAAGGAACCAATACTTGTATACTCGTATAAAAAGGCGCGTTTTCACAGTATAAAAAAACACATAAACTTCCGTCAAATGAACCCTTTTCATATAAACGTATTTGCTTTTCAGATATAGTTGCCAGATTAGCTCGCTCTTCATCGGAGTCTGAGTACGATGGTCAAGAAATGTCAGCTGACAACATTTTAAATTTTCCTTTGTCTGTGGAGGACTATGAAATTGATTTTAAGGAAAACTTGCAGGAATTCGAAGATACTGTGCCAAGATACTTGAAGAATAAGAAAATACGCCCCCAAAAGAGGAAAACTAAGAAAGAGCGCAGCGAAGGTAAATTCAAAGTCATTGATTTCAAATATTAAGATATTAAACATTTCTTAAAAATTTTTTCTCAGAATCTGTACTCAGCAATCTATTAATGTCAACTAAATTGAAATTATGGTCGGCATTTAAATCTGGAGACTTTGAAACTTTGACCTGTGCGTTAGAAGTTTTATTGAATGAAGTGCAAAATTTCGAAGAAGAGAATGACGAAGGAAATAAGGAAGTTGATAAGTCTCCAGTTCTTCGTAAAGGTGACGTGAAGAAAATGGTGAATGATCCTGACGAAGATGGAAATACGATGCTGCACATGGCAGCGATAAATGGCTATCGAGAGACCGTATGGTAAGAACTCGATGCATTTTTAATGGAGATGTGCAAACATCCAGTAATTGTTAAGATATCTTTTATTTTAGGATTTTATTGGACATTGGTTCTGATCCTTGTAAAAAAAATAAGAAGTTCCAAACACCATACGTAAGTGCAAATGATAAAGAAACCAGGAATACATTCAGGAGGTTCATGGGCTCAAACCCCGGCAAATTTAATTACAATAAGGTAAACCACTTGAAGCTTAATTAGTTAAGCAATTATTTAAAATATTCAAGTTGGTTACTGGATCGAAAAACCGGGAATTTTCTAGATCGAGATAAAGCCGTTTAAATGAAAGTTAATTTGTCCTCTGAAGGAGATTTACATTTTTTTAAACTGAACTTTTAAAAAATTGTTTAATCACTTCAGGTGTCATTTGATAGCATATTGCGAAATTGAATGAGTTAATTTTGAAATTCTATAAAATGACTACGATTCCAATGGGAACATTTTCATTTTGAAACACTTCTCATTAAAAATTTTTGAATTTTAAAGACTAATTGTAAATTTGTTTAATTTTCATTAAATATTCGACAGTTTCAAACTAAAAACCAAAATAATTTTAGGATGTTCAATGTTAAGCCTTCAGCATTGTTCAATTGAAGAAAAATCGTTTGAAATTGTAGCAGAAATTGAATTGAAAGTGTATTGAATGTTTAACATTGAATAGTTTTAAATCAGCAGCGCTTAAAATTAAGCAACTCTGAGATTAAACTTTATTATACTATTCCCAATGAAGATCCTTTATGGTTCATTCATTTTTAATTGAAGACGTTTAAAATTTTTTTAATTAAGTTCGATACTTTATTATTTGGACAATTTTGAAGTAACTGAATGCGAAATGAAATAATTCTGCATTGAATCTCTCAATATTAAAACATCTTATTTTGGTCGTTATGAAAATTCAAATTGTTCTAAATTGTAACCGGCTGCTTTTGGAAGTTTTGATTTTATGCAGTGTTCCTCTCGCATGGGCAAAAATCGAAGAAAGTAGATAGAAGGACTACTAATAAACATACGATCAATAGAATACTTCAAGTTTTGCCATTTTCCATTGAAGAATTAAAAACTTTTTAGTTTAAAAATTGAATTATATTGAACTTATAACAGTTTCAGTTAATCAATTTTTTACAATTTTAAATTGAAAGTCTTAATAGTTGAATAATTTTGAGCATTTTTTTTTAATGTATTAAATTTTGATTTTCGAAAATGCAAAATTGTTCAATTTTAAATTAACAATTTTCAGTGCTTTTATTTAAAGAATTTTTCTAATTTTAACTCGAATGCTAAAGGCTTTGGTTTTGTACAATATCGAATATTTGAGTTTAAAAGTGTTCAATTTTGATCAATTTATTTAATTGACCAAAAAAAATAATGTTGCTCTCCAAGTCTCAAATTCCGGGGCCGCTTAACAACGATATTGAGTCTGAGGAATTGGAGAAGAAAAAACAGCAGAAGAAACTTAAGCGGGAAAGAAAGAAGGAGAAAAGGCAAGAGTTCGAAATCAAAAAACAAGAGGAAGCAATGAAACAAGATTTTCTCAACCTTAGTGATAGAGAAAAGGTAACTTTCGTAATTTTAAATAGGCCTACATACTTTTATCGATGTGTCGATGCTTACAAATATTTGTCTGCAGAGGGCTGTAGCAGCTGAGAGGCGAATGTTGCAACAGCAGCAAGGCAACAAATGTCTGCTACGTTGCTTCCAGTGTGGGACTGACATAAATCAACAAGTGGCGTTCGAATGTAATGCTAATCAATTCTGTTCCATGCCTTGCCTAAAGGAACATCGTCTACATCACAAGTTCATTGCATAATTGAAATCATAAACTTTCGGGATAGATATGGATATTAGAAACCGGATTTTGATATTGTACCTGCTTGAAAAGTTGGACGTTGATCGCAGTCTTTTTTTTAAAAAAAGGAACATGCAAAAGTTTTACATTGTTCCTGAGGCCCTTTGGTCTTTGTCTTTTTCATTGTTAATGTAGATCGAGTTTGTTAACGAGCTCGAAAATAAGACGATGTCAGAATGGTGGATTTATTCGCTCTTGAAAAGAAATCGTCTGACTTTTAGGTATGGAAAAATTACCAGAAAATTAACATATAATGCATTAAATATAATTTTATGAAATAGCATGTATTTCTTGTATATAATAATAAATTTTGTACCCAAAATAATTAAAATCTTGAAGAAAATAAGTCAAATTGATTCTCATTCTCATGATTGACAAAAGTAACGATTTATTTCATCTATGTGATTGCAGTGATAGACAAATCACTTTATAATATTAAAGATAGTGAACAATAGTTATGTGACATATAATACAGATTTTACACCAAATTTATTTCCAGCTTAGCCAAGTCACAGGCGAACAGATTTCAAATTACCGAGATGTTTAAATGGAAGTCGAAGGCTCTGAGTCTGTGTCCGTGTCCCCGTCACTACGTCGCGGGTTGTTAAATCCAAAAATACTGCTGCCAGTCCTGTTTGCAGCAGCTGTTGTAACTACTTCACATACTTTTGAGGTATTTTCAAACTTATCCGCCGTTTCCAGTCTGATGTAAGGTTTATTCTTAACAATTCTCGTAACATTCATCTTCGATTCAACGGTCTTTGTCACCTTCGGATTTCGCGAGGGCACGTTCGAAGTTCTCAGCCATTGCGGACTCAATTTCGTACTATCAAAAGAGACGTTTTCATCAGATTTACTAGATTTTGGGGATAGAGAATTCTTCCCTTTTTTCGGTGAGGTACTTGCATCGCCATCAAGGTACTTTTTCATCCACTTGGGTGGATCACTGCCATAGGCGTGCGTCTTTTTCATGTATTTTGGACTGCACAAAATCAACGGATTTTCAGTCTCAATCACGGTTGTAATCACTCGCTCGTTCTCATCGAAATTGCTCTCCAAGTATTTCTTTTTTGGCAGCGATACTTTGTTGACTTTAACCAATCCCGTTGTAGATCGACCCCCTTCAAACTTGGTTTCTGTTTCGTAAGTATAAGCATAATGACGTTGGATATGAACTAGTTCCTCCTTTACAGTACTCTCATTCTTCAGCGTATTTTCTCTCTTTAATATAATATTATTTCTTTTATTTACATTCTCCTTCCTGCCTACATTCTCTTTCATTCCTTGAATAAGTTTTTTCCCTAAACTTTTATTCTTTCCCGAAATATCGCTACTCCGCCGTCTTTCTTCAATTTCTACATCCATTAAATGTTCTCCAGACTCGTCAACCGACATCCTTGAAAGAATTTTCTTATCGCAGACCTTGCTAAGTGCAAGGGAGAGAGAATTGTGTGTCGCAGTACAGGTAGTGATGCTGTGCCTTTGCTTCAAAATTGGGGGGTCCAAAAGTCTGCGAAGACTTGCACTTCTAATTTCTGGAACTGACAGCCTTTCCCTCGTCGAAAGTTTCGGTGTGAGAACTAAAGGTGGAGAGACAGCCAGCAACGGAGAAGCTTTTTGAGCCGGCACAGATCTTTCGGACGGAGGGAAAATTGGAGTCGTGGTGGCTATTAAAACGCTTTCGAGTCCCTCGGCTTTAGGACTCTTCGCTTTGAAATTCTGCACAGCTCCGAGTAACTTTTGGCTTGGGTTTTCAATCGGCGAGCTGGCGATAGGAAGGAGATTTGATCGGCGCCTGCTTGTCTGAGGATTCAATTGGCTGTCGAGGCTAAACCTCTGCTTTGGCGTTCCAGCGATCGCACTCAAATCGTTATGTGTCTCCAACTCGGGAATGGAGAACCTGTCGCGGTTAAATTTGACCAGGTAGTTAGACCAGTCTTTGTGAACTCGGTACCTAGCCACGGATCCAAAGTCCAACTTGGATAGTCGATCTCTCTTTGAAGGGAGCTGCAGGGTTCCTTGAGGTGAAGGAGAAAGTCCAGGGAACCGTTTTTGTTTTGCAAAGGTTGGTGAACGAAGGAAAGATACTAGATCTCGTCCTGCGACTTCAAGAGTTGGTTGTGAGAGTCTTTGCTGGGAAAAACTAATAGGATAATAGTCACCAGTAACCAGAGTCGGTTGCGATAGTCTTTCTCTTCTTCCAGCTCGCAGCAGATTACCACGAGAGACTCTGGAGAAGTTGGGACTCTGGCCCAAGGTATCGCGACCGGTTTCTTTACCGGTGACCCTTTCTTCTTCCTGTAAACTGGAAAAGGACAAGCGAGCACCAACGGCGCAGTCCAGAGCTGAGGAGAAGCTGCTGGGGTATAAGGCTGGTTGAGACATTCGAAATCGTCGATCTGCTTTTCGATTATCGGTGTAAGGACCGAGGAAACTAGATAAATTAGGTTGAGAGTAACGGCTACGGCCCCCAGGCGATCGAGGGACTGATTGCTGGCTTGTAGTGTCAGAGCGAGTGATTTCTAGACACGATGAATCCTGAGTTTCTACTTCGAGGTGTGTCCGAGGATTTTCAGGCAATGGATGAAGATCAGGATGGGAGAGACGAGTCATTCCCCTCCTTCCGGTGCCTTGGTACTTTCGTAGGTGGTCGCTCAGGTTGGGCTGGGAAAGACGGATGCAAGGATTTGGAGGTAGAGGTCTTGGTCTATTCAAGTACCAAAGATCCCGTCGGGAGTATGGCTCGCATCAAAGAGTGCCTTCCTCTCGCAGACGACGCATGAAAACTGGCCGCACGTCCTCGAAAAATGTCGGTAGATCCAATTCGGCAGCTCGGGCGATGCCTCCGTCCTTGCAGACCAACCAGTAAGTGTCCATTGAACCTTTACCCTTAAAGAAATTCCACACAATAAATTATTCAGGATTTTAAATTTGATTCATATGTATCTTTTTATTAAAGGGATATGAAAAAATTATAATTGGTATAAGAAGCAATGTTTACTTTTACGTCTACGAGTCCACGATGCTCGATTCTAAATCCACCAACTGCGTCTAATGCTTTTTTCATCTCCAAACTGATGTGAATACGAAGAGCTGAAATATACAAATTCAGTTTTTAAAAGAGCAGTATCACGTGAGTGGCTTCATTTTAAATATATGTTCAAATTTACATTTAGGTTTTATTTTTTAAAATAAGCTAAATTTAGGAGCTGGATAGATTCTGGTCGATGTCGCTATATACGAGGTGTGATAAAAAAGTAAGGTGAATTGTTATTTTTATCAAAAAATATGTATTTATTCATCAATATTTTTATTGTCCCCTTCACAGTAATTCCCCTCAGATATAATACACTTGTGCCAGCAGTTTTTCCAGTCTTCAAAGAATTTCTGATAAGCACTTTTTGGTATAGCCTTGCATTCTTCCGGCGATGCAGTCTTTACCTCTTCAATCGTTGCACATATCCGTCCTTTCATGGGTCTCTTCAGTTTTGGGAACAGGAAAAAGTCGCAGGGGGTCAACTACGGTGAATACGATGGCTGAGGCATGGTTAAAGAGTTATTTTTGGACAAAAAATCACGAACAAACAGCAATGCGTGAGCAGATGCACTATCGTGAAATTTAGCAATTTCGGAACAAACTTTGCTGCCACACGTCTCATGTCCAAACCCTGAAAAAATTACATGGCGTGAGCCAACCGAGATGCTGACTTCTTCATCAACTTTTCTAATAATGATTCGAAGATTTCCCAACGCCATTTTCTTCACTTCTTCATCGCTTTCATCAG
>JAWWLR010000158.1:69599022-69610784 GCA_035041075.1 Acraspis erinacei | reverse complement strand
CTTCAGTGCAAAAGAGAAAGTTTTGTTTTTTCGTGATTCGAAAGTGACCTTCGTGCAATTAATCTTCGAGTTGAAAGGGGTGAATTATTGTAGTATTTTACAAGTGTATTTGGTAATTTCATTGCTTTTTTTTCTTGATATTTTTGTTTCTTTTGTGTATGGATTACAAGTAAGTTTTTTCAATAAGCTAAATGGAAACCAAATTACATGATTAGAGTATAATTTAAATATAATTATAATTGCAGTCAGTAATAAAACAAAATGCAAGTAAGAAAGATTAAAATTTACCAAATGCATCTGGCGCAGTTCAAGCAAGTTCAAGTCAAATCAAGATATTAAGAATATCTTACTACTTGCGTTGAAACTAATAGTTAAGCAAGGATTTGTAAGTCGTTTCTGTTTGGTTTCCATGGAGAAAACAGTTATGCCAATCTATTATTCATTACATTGCTCCTATTTAGTATCTGTCTACTACCCACCTGCTTTTTTGTAATTTACCATTTATATGTAAGTCGATTCGCGCAAGTCCTATCTTTAATCCACAGCGCATATTTTAAATTTTAAAACTATCGTGCCATAGTTCTTTTACATGTTTGACTTTTTGTAATAAGAATTGAAATAAATTGGTTAAATCAGTTTAATCAGATCTCGTTGCTCTTCTCTTCTAAACAAGTACGATAATTATGTATTTTTTTCATAAAGAATTTTCAGGGACTAAAATAATTAATGGAAAATAATAAGGATTCTGACTCCTCGAGAGGGATAGCGGTGGAAAATAGTGAATTTCAGAGAGACAGTCCTTTAAGGCTGGATGGTTGTAGCACACCAAATTGGCGAAGTACGACTAAAGATTCCTTTCTTCCTCCCGAAAATTTACAAGTACAGGGAATTGGTAAGACTTCGAGACTGAGCTGAAATGTAAAATTTCAACCTTTCTTAAATGAAAAAAATATTTCGTTTGTATTGGATAATTCTAAAAAATGTATGTTGAAGAACTAAAGATTTAAAAAGTTTCAATTTTTAAATATATTTATGTTTATGAATTAATTCACTGGAAATCTTCTGTATTTACTTTAATTTCTTTACATTATTTTGTACTTTTTGAATTCATTACAAAGTTTTTGAATTCACCTTTAATTCTTTTGATTTCACTTGAAATATTTCAAACTCACCCTCAATTCTTTTTAATTTACTTCAATTCTCTCATTTTGCTTCAATTATTTAAGTTTAAATCTTTTGATTTTACTTGAAATTCCTTTGAACTAAGATATACATCAAAATTGCTAGTCTCGGGATTGCCAATAATTTCAATATTGATAGCAATCAGAGCAAACACCGAAATTCCTTACTTAAGACTTTAGTGGCCTCCCTTATGTTTTTAATATGATTTTTTGTTTGTTTCGTGGAATAATTTTTAGGTAAACGAAGAATGTTGATGAAAAAGTATTTTCAAGTACAAGCTGCAAAAGAGATTGTAAAAGAAGAATTTGAGGATGCACCCATTGTCGATTCTTGTGATACTGAATACATTGACAATTTTTGTGATCCTGATTTCAAGCCTCTTGTAGAAAATTCGGATTATGACATCAATGTAAGCCCAATTTTTATAACACTACAAAAGTGCTACTATTAATTTAATTTTTTTCACAAATGCAGAAACAATTGAAATATCCTTTATACGGCGGAGTCATCTCTTCATTTTATAAGCAACAAGTGGACGATGGCCAACTAAAAGTACATTCTTCATTAACGAATTTCAATCAACCTTTCAGAAGGTCCTGTTCATTTACAACGCCACCCGAATTTGCTCTTCGACAAATTGACTATTAATTAAACATAAAATTACACTTAATCGTACACGCAAAAACAAGATACTAAAATTATAAGTTCTAGTATGAGTTTATGAAGAATTTATTCACAAAGAAACATATATATACATATGCACATAAGAATAAATATGTACAGATGAAGTGTCGAAAAATGTTTAATTTAATGAAAGACTGCAGATTTTCACAAAATGACTGTTTTCTTTGTAGGTACTTTACACAATAATACCTAATATAGAAAGCCACAAACTCGCATTTAATTGTATGTTTACATTTCAAAGGCAACGCTTACCACGAGATAGAAGAAACTAAGCTTCACTAAAAAATCATCTCGTTTACAATAACATGTACTCGAACTTTATATTAGACAAGAAAATACTTGAACTATCTGCAAAGAAACTTACATCTTGTACATTAAAATTCTTGAAGATATTTCAAAACGCAGGCCAACGAAAGAAATAAATAATCTGCACCGATGATCGAAATTTCATGCGGTGCTGACAATTGAAAGTAATTCTTTTAAAATAGCTGTGACTGGTCGTAATACTGGATCGCATCGCTAAATACAAGGTGCGAACCAAAATTGCTTCCAAGATCGCAAATAGCACGTAGCAGTCCAGATAAAATAGTAAGGATAACGAAGCTATCACGCAACGTAACTGCAGTTTTATTTTGCAGAAGCGTTTTGGTCAGTCGACTTTTAAAGGACAGAACGTGATGCAAACTTATTCACGCTCGTAGTGAGACGAATTGATGGAAAACGTCGAGAATATGAGGATCGAGATCAGAAGTGAAGAGCAGAGTTTCCAATGTCGATGAGTACTTTTGAACTTGCTCGTGATGCTGAAAAGAAATGTTTCAAATAATTATTGATTGACACTACATGGATGATGCTAATCATTATAAGCACGTGTAACGCACGAATTCACAATAAAAAGATTTTTTTAAACAGGATGGCTATGATTCCCATGTCATATTGCAGCAATTGAAGCCCTTCTAATTAAATTTTGTTTAACCCGTATGGTATTGCGTTAGAAATATTTAATTTGGTACATTTACACACCAAAATAGTTCAATTTTGAATGCACAAAACTGATTTAAGTCTTTATGTCTAAAATGAAAAATTGTTCAATTTTTGTGGCTGCGACAAAAAGTGTGCAACCTATTTAAAACTTCATTTTGAAGCTGTCAAATTTGTATTGTCAAAAGTATTCTAAACTTTTTTTTAGACTTTTTAAAAACGTATTTGAAACTTTATTTCACAAACATTTTCCACGTTTAATGAAATGATTAAAAAATTCGAACTCTAAAGCTACAAAATTTTCCATTTAAAGTAATAAGAACTGCACTGAAAATAATTTTAAGCAATTTTAAGCTAGAAATAATAAAAATTGAACGATTACAAACTGTTATAAACTGAATACTTTGTAAATGGATCTTTTAAAATGATTCGAATTCTTCAAAACATTTTTTTTAATCCTGCAAAATAAAAAATATTTTCTTCAAATCTTCCAGATTCATTTTTGACAATTTTGCAAATATTTTTATATATCCTATTAAAATTTATTTTTTAAAATCAAGTCATTTTCAATTTTCTTATGAATCTTAAGACACTGTTTTTTATTTTTTTGAAGCCTTTCACAATTATCGAAAAGCTTATAATTTTTTTCTCGAAATCTGCAAAAATCTATACTTTGTTTTAAATTAGGCTGTGGGCTATTTGCACCGAAATTTCGGTATGAATAGCCGGGGTTTGTCGCTAAGATACTTCATTTAAATTATTTGAAATAATTTAAAATTTTTAATTAATTTTTTTTCAGACCATCTTAATATTTCTTGAGCTTGCTGAAATTTTTTCTAGAAATAATAAGTATTCAATATTTACTATATATACATCAAAATTCAACAATTTCACTTGTAAAAGCTTTTTTTAAGCAGAAGAATTACAATTGTAAAGTTCCAAATTTATTATTATTTTTTTTTTTTAGTTTTGAATATTTGATTTAAATTAATGATTTTATATGAACAATAAAAATTGTTCTAAATATAAGCACTTGTTATTTTCCCCATTAAAAATGTCAAATTTTAGGCTAAAACAATATTTCAAATTGATTGAAAGCTTTTAATTAGGAATATATTATTTTGAAGTTATTTCAAAATTGAAAATAGTTTATAAAACTTAAATTAGGCTTTTACATTTGTTTAACTACTAAGAACTTTCAATTCAAGCAGTTAATTTTTAACGCTAAAATCTGGATATTAATCCTAAATGTATATTTCAATTTTAAAAATCATTATAATTTATATTCAGATTTGATCAACTAAAAATGTTTTTTTTTAATCCAAAATTGTATATTTCAAACTCTACTAATTTTTCATATAGTAAGTCTTTAAAATGCATTTTAAATTTCTTTAAATGATAAATTTACGCTTAAAAATTAAAATCCAAAATGGAAAATTTATAAGTGAAAGATTTTCGAATTAATCATTGTAAACTGAAAGATATCATAATTGAAAAAGAAAAAAATTAACCAGCTTATTTAAAACATTGCTGAAATCCAACTTGGAAATATTTTTCTTCTTCTAAAAATTGGTAAAATTCCTGGTCAAAAAATAAATTCACGGTCATTTGCCGGTCTCTATCAATTTCCTGGCCCAGCGGCCACCCTGTACTTTCTATGCAAGTAAAAAAAAGCGTTACTGCAAAAAGAATGAATACTGTGAACGGACGGTGATGAAGATGAGTATTACTAATAATCATTATTTTTAATGAAAACTTACCAGTAAAAATACTTGTTGAAGACGACCAATTGTCCACCGATACCAATGCGTGTTATAATCGACGCCATCAGTATCGCATCGAACCAAATGTTCCGAAAGGATCATGATGAAACGCTGGAAGATGATAAGAAACAGATTCTTCTGATCTGCTTGGGCAGCTTCGAGTTTTTCTTCCATGCGTTCCACAACATCTTCCGATGGTCTTTCTCCACTTTTATCTTTGTTGTTATCCTCGTCTTCTGAAGAAGATCCAGACCTGCTTTCTGCTCTTCGCAGTTTTTCTCGGGCATCAACGAGCTCTTTGCTCAATTTGATGACGTGCTTGTTCTTCTTTAATATCGTCAAGTGAAGAATCTCCCAAATGTAGAGCCTGAGAAGAAAATTCAAGTTCATTTCCCAAATGTTCAGATTTTCTGTGAGCAACACAAGGTATAATATTAGAAAAAAAACTCACTTTGTGAATTCCGACGCCATCTCCTTGGAGAATATCCAATTAGCGATCGCACTGCATTCGATGATACCAGTTTTCAGAAGTTTGTCAGTTAAAACTACCATCATTTGATAATGATTCCTCCAGAGGGCGTACATATTTCGCAAAATGCAGATCTGAGCTTCTTCCGTTTCAGCAAGAACCTACAAATCAAATTATAGATAAGCTACATCTAAAATGTCTTGCAATATCAAATAAAGAAAATATGCCGAAGATATTTTACTTTGAAAACATAGTGGAATTTGCCGATGGCAGCGAAACTATGACTGAAGCTTTTCGATCCGAGATTCAGTAAAGTTTGAACAAAGACGTCGATTTTGAGCGGATTAAATGTTTCTTCTTCTCCGATTCCTGGCAAAGTGTTGAGGACAGTCAGAACTTCTTCTGGCGTGCACTTTCTTCTGATGGCAACCACAAGCTCGTGAGCAGCCGCTGTTCCAGGAAGAGCATCTAAAAAGTACATAGAATTACACCACGCTTAAAATAACATCAAAATAAAAAAAAATAATTTATCTTAACTTACTTGCACCTTCTGCCGTGTACTTATAAATTGGCTCTGGAGGTTCGGGTATCAGTTCACCATACGATTCTGGCATCATGTCTCGAATTCTTTGAAAGTACGACAGCCTGAAAAATTGGGAATTGCTATGAACTGAATTTCTTAAAGTAAAATAAGAATTCATTAGGATTATGAAAGTATTAGTAGTGTGTACCTTAAAGCCTTCAGGAGCACTTCTCGGATGAATTTTGGACGAGGATGTTCTGTCTCCCGTTGCAGACATGAGTCCCAGTCTTCCCACGACCAGCGAAACTGGAAGTTGCTCAAGTGGTAAGCAAACCACCAGACGAACCGATCGAAAGCTGTAGCGGCCATGCTGTCAATTCTCCGAAATAGAATTTCGGTTGCTTGAGCCAACACCTGTGGCATTGTCGAAGGCTGAAGTTTACAAAGCTCAATTAAAATCGAGCCATAGGAAATCTCGAGATGCTTTGAAGTTGGAAGTCTAAATAATTCCCCAAACATCACTTCGACTATGCAATAATCCAGAGGGATCTTCAGCTTGTATGGGAAGTTCAACAAGTGCGCGGCGCTAAACAAATTCAAATTATATTATAAATTCTTTCTTAACTTGAACCTTCATAATATTCTACTGAAAATGGAGACCTACCAATCTTTTCTTTCGAAGAAGTAAGTATCAATGATTTGTCTCAAATGCTCTTCAATCAGGAATCTTTCTATTGCATGACTGCCAGGCAAAAGTGGTCCTTCAGCGGGACAATCCGTGTAGTCGAACATCCGAAAGACAACGTACGGCAGCGGATACACATACGATTCATGATGAGGTGGCGGAATCAATGTGGGCAAGTTGTGTTGCAAGGCTTCACATAAAATGGAATCAAATGCTAAATAAGGTCTTGGAATGTGCTTCTCAGCCCAATTATCCTGCCTCAGTTTCCTCACTTGTGCCCACAAGCAATCCAAATATTCTTCTTGTGGATGAGGTGTGTCACTCGACCAAACTCTGAGAGCCGGTTGGTGCTTCTTGCTACGTTTGTTCAGGAAAACCTCTATTGTGACCATCAAGTGGTCCAATTCCTGCTCCTTCTTTTCGTAGAGTTCCCTCCCTACCCAGGGAAGAGTGGAGAGAACGGCAAAGACGTACCTAGAAGAGGAAACAAAATTAGAAAATATCTATCAACCTTCAAAAATACCTTAAAATGATTTCCAAAAACGTACCAATCACGTCTGACTTGAGGCACACTGTCTTCATTCGCAGCATCAAGCATACTGTCGAATAATTGCATTAAGGATCCACAAGAAAGTACATGGCAGTTGACCAAATCTGCTAAGAACCTAAGTGAATATCTCGCCACGTCCCATTTTCCAGCTTTTAAAGCATCTTTAAAATTTTTCACCATGTAGTCAACGAACTCTCCACCGAAATTGAAATTCTTTGCATTCAGGAGTCCAACCAGTGTCGTGTAAATTGTGCACTTTTCTGGCATCTTAATCGCACACTCAGTTAAGATTCGCAATATTTTGCCGCGAAAAAGTCCCAAATCGGCTTCTAATACTGAAGCCAATCCTTCCAAATTACTTTCTAGAGATGAAGTAGACTTTTCACCCACTCGCAGAATAAGGGACTCGAGGCGATCCTCAATCTCCTGATTTTCTGACACGCGTCTGCGTTTCTTATAAACGCGCTCTGAAATAATATTTTTCCAATTATAATGTAATTACGGGAATATTCCATATTACGGTATTTTGTACCAATAGTTCAGGAATAAGATAAAAAATCGCTAACTGATAATATTTATTTTGATAGAAGGTATTCAATCTTTCAGTGAAACCATATTCATGCATTTTCAGGATGGCCATTTCAACCATACATAAAAATTCCAGGTCATTTTCCAGTTCGCAAAAAATTTTCATCATTAAAATTATAAAATTCGAACTCTTAAACCTGAAAATATTGTCATTTGAAGTTATCAAAACTGAAGTACAAATAAAAATACTCTAAAGTGAATCTTTTTTAATTTTAAACTTTAAAAATTGAAGCTTGAAAATTTTTTATTCAGACGCTCAGTAACTTACACTTAACAAATTTAAGCTTTTAACACATTTCAATTGAACAATGTCAAATTAAATGCCATTAAACTGCACAATTAAAAATGTTTAACTGTTATAAAGTGAACAGTTCAAATATTCTTTGTTAAAAAATATAAATCCACGGTATCATTTTCACTGCTCTAAATTCAAGAATGAATAAATACATTTTTTAATTTTCGAAATCATACAAGTTTAAGAAATTTGAAGTTAGATATAGATACATTAAAAATTGAACGATTTATATTTCTTTCAGATTTACCTCTTTTTAAATTAGAAGTTAAATTATTTTTATTTTAAAGTATTTCATATTCACCATTTTAAAATTCTTATTCATACCTAAAAAATCAACGCTTAAAAATTAAAATTTTGTAAATGGAACAATTAAAATTGTAACGATCAAAGTTTAATTTTAGCACTCTAAATTATTCTTGTAAATTCAAGATAACTAACCAAAAAACGATAACAAACATAAAAAATACTAAAAAATAATGCGGCTACGGAGGTACAATGTCAAATTTTTGTTTCGTGAAAGCTTTATGTCGAAAGAAACGAAAAGGAACGTAACTAAAATTTGGTTACAATTCTTTTTATTCTTTTCTATCTAAAACATAATTGTCACACAATTTTCAAGATATTTAACCGTAGCCACATAATCGTTCGACACCTACTCATATTTAGCTAGTTTTAGGCCAAATTATTTATAATTTGTAGAAATAATTGCCAAATATTTACAAATAACCCTTAATTTCTATCGGTTTCCTGATATTTAGTTTTGAATATTTTATTTATAATTCTTAATTTTTAATTAAATGTTGAAGATTACTAATATCAATCCTCATCACTTACATGGGGTTAGAATAACCCCAACATCAACTTCAGACTAAAATTTGAATAGGAGCGCGTTTAAATTAGGACCTGTGCTGCCATTTGATAAGTTTGAGCTCTCTACTATACGTTCAACATTCTACCGCTGAGCGTAAGTGCCTCTGCTGCTTTTGATGTTGAATGAACAAATAGTTAATAATTTGTTGGGGTCATGCTGGCCACATTTAAGTATAGTACTCGAGATCCACAAAAATCAAAGATTTTTTTTGTACTCAAATAATCATGGGAAGTTTAACTAAGCCGAATATTCATATACGAATTTTTCCTAACCTAAATTTGATATTTTTAACATTTTTAGTCGCAATTCCATGCCCATCGTGCCAGCGTGCAGATCATCGCGATTCATTATTTGTTGAATGTGTAGGCAAAGAGTAAAAATACAATTTTTTCAATTTCTTAATTTATTATACTGATCTTTTAGATAAAAAATGTTAAGCTGATTAGAAAAACTTTCACATGAATAAAATATTGAATTTTTTATTGGACGATTATTATTTTTTTGGTCTAAAAATACGTCCCATACGATCCTCAAAATAATTATACTTTTCGAATCACACTTAAATGTACGAATTTTTTTATTGATACACGATATTAGAAGAGTATCCAAAACAAATGTTAACTATAAATAATAAAACTTGTGGAAGCTATGCATTTTTAAATGAAAAATTAATTTTTTTATAACTTTTAAATGTTGCGAATTTTTTTATACACCTTGAAATAATTTTCATTCAAAAAACCATCAGAATCTAATTTATATATATATATATATATATTAAATAGCGTCTGTAGATTTTCTAAGTAATATGTCAATTTGATTGTTTTTAAATGATTTAATAGTAATATTTTTAATTAAATAAAAGCGTTTTAGCATAAATCTACTTATTTGAAATTATTATAAAATTGAAAACATTATATAAAGTATCAATCAGACGTTTACACATGTTTCGAATTGAAACAGTTCAATTTTTAACGTTAAATTCCGTAAATTGTTTAATTTTGAACCAAGTTCAGAATTGTCTTGTACAAACAATTATTGTTCATTTTTTAACACGCGACCTGCACTTTAATTTTTAAAAATCATCAACTTGAAACGCTTTTCATTTTAAATCGTTTCAGTCTTGGAAACCGCATTTTAAAATTCTTCAAACTAAAAATGTACGCTAAAAAATAAAGTCTAAAACCGGAGAAAAATTAAAGTAAAAAATTCTATAATTATGTAGTTATTCCAAACTGAATGAGTTTATGATTCAAAAAGTTAAAAATTGAACTCAACATTAAAACAAAAGTTAAAATAGAACTTATTTAAAACAGCATCTATATCATGTGATATGAAATTTATATTTCAAGTCTTTGAATTTATTTTTCTTCAACAAATTTGTGAAATTCTCGGTCAAAAAGTAAATTTCTGTCATTTCCCCGGTCTGACAAAAATCCCGATTATTTCTCGATTTCCCGTTTCAGCGGCCACCATGATTTTCGTCGATTTAAAGACAAACGACAATTTTTAATTTGGATACCAGCTGGAGAAAAATTTCAATTGCTTAAATTAGCGTAACCAAGAATTTTGGTCTTGGTGACCTCAATATTTTGCACATATAGTTATGAAATTATTTGGGGCTTCCCCTTAAAAAATAATTCTTGTGCTTCTTGTGATGTAATCTTTAATAAATTCTATATAATTCAACTCGATTTCAAGCACATATATGCATTGAATATTTCACGATATGATAATTTCCAATGAGCCACAGGAACTTATTTAATATAGCATTTAAAACTTGGGTTTTTATTATATAAAGGTTTATTTAAAGTTTGCATACAACAACACAGTGATAAAATAAAAAACTTGAATATCGATCGAACTAATTTGTTTATAAACGTACGTATAGAGCCATTTTTCCTCAGTATGAAAACTTTCTCATTAACGATTTTTAATTTCGATGAAATTTTATATCGCTATATATGCGCAAAGATTAAACAAAATTGTAGAAAAAAATCACTTGCCGCATTATTTTAAAATCCTCAGTTCTAGATTTGTAGTTTATGAAATAGATATAATATATCTAATTTATTGAATCTTACCGTATCCATCATCATCATCGTGAGGTCTTCTCCTACTCATTTTGAACAAAATGGGATGAACTGACTCAAATTATCACAGGCAGCCACATGAACAATTCCCCTTTATCAGTATTTTCCAAAACGTTGAAAATCTCGTTAAATAATTCAAAAATCTTTAATTGTTAGAGAGTATAAAACCTCTAGCCGCTTAATCGTCTTCTTACAATTTACAGCTACGCGTCACGAAAATCCACGAGCGTCGAGCCGTCGAGGCATGAAACCGAAATTAAATGGGATATCCAAAAATCGAAAAAATTTGTTCTTCCGGTCGATTTTTGAACTATTGAAGAAAAATTCTTTTTTGCATTAAATATATTAGTTAGAACCCTTTATTTGTCCCTGAAAGCAGCAGTAGAATTATTTTTTCTGTAATTTCTAAAACTTAACAAACTTTTTTAACCTAACCTCAAACTCTTTACAGTAGTTGCGCATGCGTAGTACTTCGTCTGATTTCATCTTTATTTAAAGTAAAGTACTTGATTAAAATTAAAATATGGATATATAAAAAATTGAAAACTAATTTATTTAAATCTGCCATTCTTTAAATGTATTTTAATGATATTATGATTTAAATATCATTTTTTCCAACATAGCGTTTGTAATTTCGCGGTAAAAATGATACCTTTTGATTGGCCGAGAACATCACAGATGTGCCATCTAGTATTAGTATTCTGCTTATTAACAATACATAACCTCAAGATCTCATTAATTTATGTTTTCTAATTGATACATATTATTTCCACGCGTTTTTAAAGGGTCAATAATCCTAGAAAATATTTGGCACTATCCACATAACTGAACGAGAATTTAAACAAATATATTAATACGCTTTAGCTCATCTACAACATCTACAAATTTACTGATTGGTTGCATGGAAAGTTTCATATGGTGATAAATTTGTATAAAGCAGCCCTATGCATCGACCGTGTATATGTATGAGGTAGTTGTTATTTTAGCATCCGGAGGGGTATCGCAGTTCAAGTAAATCCAATAGATGGCGCTCCGATCAGGTAAGCCTGTCTTTGCATTGTTATGTATGGCAAAAATACTA